>SZWC01022578.1:25149-40262 GCA_023375785.1 Penium margaritaceum
CCTTTGACCAAAGAAATCCGCTGTGTGTGGTCAACGTTGACAACTCATAATACGAGTCACAAATGGTCAGAGGGGGAAACAATAGTTTGGGAACACCAAGTATCAAATAGCAACCACAAGGGGCTTTAATACGCTGTGGCACGGTGTGGAGACCATGGACGATGACCAACCAAAGTAGGCATAAGTCACTGACCATGACCAAATAATGTCACTAAGTGTGGAAAACTTTGACAACTCATAACACGAGTCACAAATGGTCAGGGTGGAAGATAATGGTTTGTGAATACTAGTTATTGACTAGCAAGTACAAATACCTTCAATATGTAGTGGCACAATGTGACTTCAATGCACAGTGACCAACCAAAGTATGCATATGTCACTAACCATGTCCAAAAAATTTCACTTCATGTGGTCAACGTTGAAAACGCATAACATGAGCCACAAATGGTCAGAGGGGGAAACAATGGTCTCCAAACGCTATGTATCTTCTAGCAAGTACAAATATCTTTCGTATGTATTGGCACGGTGTGGCTACCGTGCACAATGACCTACCCAAGTAGGCATACATCACTGCTCATGACCAAAGAAGTTTAGTGTGTGTGGTCAATGTTCACAACTCATAATACAAGTAAAAAAAGGACAGAGGGAGAAACAATGGTTTGGGAATACTTGGTATCGACTAGCAAGTACAAAGACCTTTCATAAGTGGTGGCACGGTGTGGCTACCATCCACAATGACCAACCAAAGAATTCTTGTGTCACTGAATATCATAAAAAGAGTTTCACTGTGTGTTGTCAACTTTCCTTCTTACGGCTGGTCAATCGGAGCAATGGTTGAGAGGTTATTCAAGCTCAAAGTTGCAAAATTTGAAATTCTGTCTGCGTCAAATCTTTATGAATAAACTAACTTTGTTATTTTTCATTATCTTGAAAACTATCCTCTAATCTTACACCCCCTTATTTTATGCCCTTTACCCATAGAAACCCTTATAATGTCATTTGGACATCATATGAACAACGTGCGAGTTGGCTTAGTGCTTATAGAGTTATATTCTGGAGTGGTAGGTCCTAGGTTTGAATCCTCTTACGCGAAATATAGAATAGGCTCACGACCTGGGGGGGAGGGGGGATGGCCGTGTTGTGATACATCAACTCTACCTTCGAGCCTAAGCCATGGGGGGGAGGTAGGGGGGTGTCAGGATGCGGTCGCAAATCTGTCCTCCAGGTCGTCCAGGGAACATCCCCCTAGGGGCGGTGGGAGGGAGTTATCCAGTGAAGGCACCTACGCGTAACAAATCAACAAATACCGACCTGGTGTCAAAGGGAGAAACCTTTTGCTATTGATTGACTAGCAAGTGCAAAGACTTTCAACAAGTAGTGGAATGGTGTGGCTACCATACACAATGACCAACCAGATTAGGCATGTGCCACTTACCATGACCAAATAATTTTACGATGTGTGGTCAACGTTGACAACCCATAATATGGGTCACAAATTGTCAGAGGGGGAAACAATGGGTGGGGAATACTAGATACCAACTATCAAGCACAACGACCTTCAGTCAGTAGCAACACGGTGTGGCTACGATGCACAATGAATGACCAAAGTAGGCATATGTACTACCTTTGACCAAAAAAATCCGCAGTGTGTGGTCAACGTTGACAACTCATAATACGAGTCACAAATGGTCATAGGGGGAAACAATGGGTTGGGAACACCAAGTATCACATAGCAAGCACAAGGGGCTTCAATACGCTGTGGCACGGTGTGGATACCATGCACGATGACCAACCGCAGTAGGCATATGTCACTGAGCATGACCAAATAATGTCACTAAGTGTGGTAAACTTTGACAACTCATAACACGAGTCACAAATGGTCAGGGTGGAAGGTAATGGTTTGTGAATACTAGTTATCGACTAGCAAGTACAAATACTTTCACTATGCAGTGGCACAATGTGGCTTCAATGCACAGTAACCAACCAAAGTATGCATATGTCACTGACCATGACGAAAGAATTTCACTTCATGTGGTCAATGTTGACAACTCACAACACGAGTCACAGATATTCAGAGGGGATAACAATGGTTTGGGAACACTCGCTATCAGCTAGAAAGCACATAGACCTTCGATACGCAGTGACACGGCGTTGTAACCATGTACAGTGACAAACCAAAGTAGACATATGTCACTAACCATGACACAACAGATTTCACAGTGTGTGGTCAACGTTGAAAACTCATAACATGAGTCAAAAATGGTTAGAGGGGGAAACCATGGGTTGAGAACACTAGTTATCAACTAGCAAGTAGAAAGATTTTCAACAAGTAGTGGCACGGTGTGGCTAGCATGCACAGTGACCAACCAAAGGATGCATATGTCACTGACTATGACCGAAGAAGTCCACTATGTATGGTCAACATTAAAAACTCATAGCACCAGTCACAAATGGTCAGAGGGAGAGACAATGGTTTGGGAACCCTATGTATTGATTGGAAAGGACAAAGAACTTCAATACGTAGTGGCACGTTGTGGCTACTATGCACACCAAACAACCAAACCAGGCATATGTCACTGACCATGGCCAGAGATTTTCAATATGGGTGGTCAACAATCACCAACCATAACACGAGTGTCAAACGGTCAGAGGGGGAAACAATGGTCTGGGAATGTCTGTTCTCAACTAGCAAGTACAGCGACCTTCAATCAGTATAAGCACGGTGTGGCTACCCTGCACAATGACCGACCAAAGTAGGCACATGTACTGCTTTTGATCAAAGAAATCCGCTGTGTGTGGTCAATGTTGACAACTCATAATAGGAGTCACAAATGGTCAGAGGGGGAGAAGATGGTTTGGGAACACCAGCTATCAACTAGGAAACACAAGGACCTACAATAAGTTGTGGCACGGTGTGGATGCCATGCACGATGTCCAACCAAAGTAGGCATATGTCACGGACCATGACCAATTAATGTCACTAAGTGTGGTAAACTTTGACAACTCATAACACGAGTCACAAATGGTCATGGTGGAAGATAATGGTTTGCGAATACTAGTTATCCACTAGCAAGTACAAATACCTTCAATATGTAGTGGCACAATGTGGCTTCAATGCACAGTCACCAACCAAAGTATGCATATGTCACTGACCATGACGAAAGAAATTCACTTCATGTGGTCAATGTTGACAACTCACAACACGAGTCACAGATATTCAGAGGGGGTAACAATAGTTTGGGAACACTAGCTATCAACTAGAAAGCACATAGACCTTCGATACGTAGTCACACGGCGTGGTAACCATGTACAGTGACAAACCAAAGTAGGCATATGTCACTAACCATGACCAAACGGATCTCACAATGTGTGGTCAACGTTGAAAACTCAGAACATGAGTCACAAATGGTCAGAGGGGGAAACCATGGGTTGGGAACACTAGTTATCAACTAGCAAGTAGAAAGATTTTCAACAAGTAGTGGCACAATGTGGCTAGCATGCACAGTGGCCAACCAAAGGATGCATATGTCACTGACTATGACCGAAGAAGTCCACTATGTACGGTCAACATTAACAACTCATAGCACGAGTCACAAATGGTCAGAGGGAGAGACAACAGTTTGGGAACCCTATGTATCGACTGGAAAGGACAAAGAACTTCAATACGTAGTGGCACGTTGTGGCTACTATGCACACCAAACAACCGAACCAGGCATATGTCACTGACCATGACCAGAGATTTTCAATATGGGTGGTCAAGATTCACCAACCACAACACGAGTCACAAACGGTCAGAGGGGGAAACAATGGTCTGGGAATATCAGTTCTCAACTAGCAAGTACAGCGACCTTCAATCAGTATAAACACGGTGTGACTACCATGCACAATGACCAACCAAAGTAGGCACATGTACTGTCTTTGACCAAATAGGTCCGCTGTGTGTGGTCAATGTTGATAACTCATAATAGGAGTCACAAATGGTCAGAGGGGGAGACAATGGTTTGGGAACACCAGGTATCAACTAGCAAGCACAAAGACCTTCAATAAGTTGTGGCACGGTGTGGATGCCATACACGATGTCCAACCAAAGTAGGCATATGTCACTCACCATGACAAAACAATGTCACTAAGTGTGGTAAACTTTGACAACTCATAACACGAGTCACAAATGGTCAGGGTGGAAGATATTGGTTTGTGAATACTAGTTATCGACTAGCAAGTACAAATACCTTCAATATGTAGTGGCACAGTGTGGCTACAATGAACAGTGACCAACCAAAGTATGCATATGTCACTGACCATGACCAACAAGTTTCACTTCATGTAGTCAACGTTGACAACTCACAACACGAGTTACGGATAGTCAGAGGGGGGTAAAAATGGTTTGGGAACACTATCTATCAACTAGAAAGCACTAAGACCTTCAATACGTAGTGACACGGCGTTGTCACCACTTACAGTGACAAACCAAACTTGGCATATGTCACTAACCATGACCAAAGAATTTCAATATGGGTGGTCAACGTTCACAGCCCATAACATGAGTCAGAAATGGTCAGAGGGGGAAACAATGGTTTCAAAACGCTATGTATCTTCTAGCAAGTACAAACATCTTTCGTATGTATTGACACGGTGTGGCTACCGTGCACAATGACCTACCCAAGTAGGCATACATCACTGCTCATGACCAAAGAAGTTTAGTGTGTGTGGTCAACGTTCACAACTCATAATACAAGTAAAAAATGGGCAGAGGGAGAAACAATGGTTCGGGAAGACTTGGTATCGACTAGCAAGTACAAAGACCTTTGATAAGTGGTGGCACGGTGTGGCTACCATGCACAATGACCAACCAAAGTATTCTTGTGTCACTGAATATCATAAAAAGAGTTGCACTGTGTGTTGTCAACTTTCCTTCTTACGGCTGGTCAATCGGAGCAATGGTTGAGAGGTTATTCAAGCTCGAAGTTGCAAAATTTGAAATTCCGTCTGCGTCAATTTTTTATGAATGAAGTAACTTTGTTATCATTCATAATTTTGAAAACTACCCTCTAATCTTACACCCCCTTATTTTATTCCCTTTACCCATAGGAACCCTTACAATGTCATTTGGACATCATATGAACACCATGCGAGTTGGCTTAGTGCTTACAGAGTTAGATTCCTGAGCAGTAGGTCCTAGGTTTGAATCCTTGTACGCGCAATATAGAATAGGCTCGCGACCTGGGGGGGGGTTGGCCGTGTTGTGATACCTCAACTCTACCTTCGAGCCTAAGTCATGGGGGGGTAGGGGGGGTGTCATAATGCGGTTGCAAATCTGTCCTCCAGGTTGTCCACGGAACATCCCTCTAGGGGGGGGTGGGAGGGAGTATTCCAGTGAAGGCACCTACACGTAACAAATCAACAAATACCGACCTGGTGTCAAAGGGAGAAACCTTTTGCTATTTATTGACTAGCAAGTGAAAAGACTTTCAACAAGTAGTGGAACGGTGTGACTACTATGCACAATGACCAACAAGATTAGGCAAGTGCCACTTACCATGACCAAATAGTTTTACTATGTGTGGTCAACATTGACAACCCATAATATGGGTCACGAATTGTCAGAGGGGGAAACAATGGGTTCGGAATACTACATACCAACTACAAAGTACAACGACCTTCAGTAAGTAGTAGCACGGTGTGGCTACCATGCACAATGACCGACCAAAGTAGGCATATGTACTGCCTTTGACCAAAGAAATCCGCTGTGTGTGGTCAACGTTGACAACTCATAATACGAGTCACAAATGGTCAGAGGGGGAAACAATGGCTTGGGAACACCAAGTATCACATAGCAAGCACAAGGGGCTTCAATACGTTGTGGCACGGTGTGGAGACCATGCACGATGACCAACCAAAGTAGGCATATGTCACTGACCATGACCAAATAATGTCACTAACTATGGTAAACTTTGACAACTCATAACATGAGTCACAAATGGTCAGGGTGGAAGGTAATGGTTTGTGAATACTAGTTATCAACTAGAAAGTACAAATACCTTCAATATGTAGTGGCACAATGTGGCTTCAATGCACAGTGACCAACCAAAGTATGCATATGTCACTGACCATGACGAAAGAATTTAACTTCATGTGGTCAATGTTAACAACTCACAACACGAGTCACAAATATTCAGAGGGGGTAACAATGGTTTGGGAACACTAGCTATCAACTAGAAAGAAAATAGACCTTCAATACATAGTGACACGGCGTGGTAACCATGTACAGTGACAAACCAAAGTAGGCATATGTCACTAACCATGACCAAACGGATTTCACAGTGTGTGGTCAACGTTGAAAACTCATAACATGAGTCACAAATGGTCAGAGGGGGAAACCATGGGTTGGGCATACTAGTTGTCAACTAGCAAGTAGAAAGATTTTCAACAAGTAGTGGCACGGTGTGGCTAGCATGCACAGTGACCAACCAAAGGATGCATATGTCACTGACTATGACCGAAGAAGTCCACTATGTATGGTCAACATTGACAACTCATAACACGAGTCACAAATGGTCAGAGGGAGAGACAATGGTTTGGGAACCCTATGTATTGACTGGAAAGGACAAAGAACTTCAATACGTAGTGGCACGTTGTGGCTACTATGCACACCAACCAACCAAACCAGGCATATGTCACTGACCATGACCAGAGATTTTCAATATGGGTGGTCAGCATTCACCAACCACAACACGAGTCAAAAACGTTCAGAGGGGGAAACAATGGTCTGGGAATATCAGTTCTCATCTAGCGAGTACAGCAACCTTCAATGAGTATCAGCCAATGTGGCTACCATGCACAATGACCGACCAAAGTAGGCACATGTACTTCCTTTAACCAAAGAAATCCGCTGTGTCTGGTCAATGCTGACAACTCATAATAGGAGTCACAAACGGTCACAGGGGGAGACAATGGTTTGGGAACACCAGGTATAAACTTGCAAGCACAAGGACCTTCAAGAAGTTGTGGCACGGTGTGGATACCATGCACGATGTCCAACCAAAGTAGGCATAAGTCACTGACAATGACCAAATAATGTCACTAAGTGTGGTAAACTTTGCCAACTCATAACACGAGTGACAAATGGTCTGGGTGGAAGATAATGGTTTGTGAATACTAGTTATCGACTAGCAAGTACAAATATCTTCAATATGTAGTGGCACAGTGTGTCGACAATGCACAGTGACCAACCAAAGTATGCATATGTCACTGACCATGATGAACAAATTTCACTTCATGTGATCAACGTTGACAACTCACAACACGAGTCACTGATAGTCAGAGAGGAGCAACAATGGTTTGGGAACACTAGCTATTAAATACAAAGCACAACGACCTTCAATACGTAGTGACAGGGCGTGGTAACCACGTACAGTGAAAAACCAAACTAGGCATATGTCACAAACCATGACCAAAGAATTTCAATATGGGTGGTCAACGTTCACAACCCATAACATGAGTCACAAATGGTCAGAGGGGGAAACAATGGGTTGAGAACACTAGTTATGAACTAGCAGGTACGAAGAACTTCAACAAGTAGTGGCACGGTGTGGCTAGCGTGCACAGTGACCAACCAAAGGATCAATACGTCACTGACTATGACCGAAGAATTCCACTATGTGTGGTCAATATTGACAACTCATAACACGAGTCACAAATGGTCAGAGGGAGAGACAGTGGTTTGGGAACCCTATGCATGGACTAGACAGGACAAATAACTTCAATACGTAGTGGCACGGTGTGGATACTAAGTACCCCAAACAACCAAACTAGGCATATGTCACTGACCATGACCAAATAATTTCAATATGGGTGGTCAACGTTCACCAACCATAACACAAGTCACAAACGGTGAGAGGGGGAAATAATGGTCCGGGAATATCAGTTCTCAACTAACAAGTACAACGACCTTCAATCAGTAGTAGCACGGTGTGGCTACCATGCACAATGACCGACCAAAGTAGGCATATGTATTGCCTTTGACCAAAAAAATCCGCTGTGTGTGGTCAACGTTGAAAACTCATAATACAAGTCACAAATATTCAGAGGGGGAAACAATGGTTTGGGAACACCAAGTATCAAATAGCAAGCACAAGGGGCTTCAATACGTTGTGGCACGGTGTGGAGACCATGCACGATGACCAACCAAAGTAGGCATATGTCACTGACCATGACCAAATAATGTCACTAAGTGTGGTAAACTTTGACAACTGATAACACGAGTCACAAATGGTCAGGGCGGAAGATAATGGTTTGTGAATACTAGTTATTGACGAGCAAGTGCAAATACCTTCAATATGTAGTGGCACAATGTGGCTTCAATACACAGTGACCGACCAAAGTATGCATATGTCACTAACCATGACCAAAAGAATTTCACAGTGTGTGGTCAACGTTGAAAACGCATAACATGAGTCCCAAATGGTCAGAGGGGAAGACAATGCGTTGGGAACACTAGTTATCAATTAGCAAGAATAAAGAACTTCAACAAGCAGTGGCACAATATGGCTAGCGTGCACAGTGACCAACCAAAGGATGCATACGTCACTGACTACGACCGAAGAAGTCCACTATGTGTGGTCAACATTGACAACTCATAACACGAGTCACAAATGGTCAGAGGGGGAGAAAATGGTTTAAGAAGCCTATGTATTGACTAGAAAGGACAAAGAACTTCAATACGTAGTGGCACGATGTGGCTAATATGCACATCAAACAACAAAACTAGGCATATGTCAGATCATGACCAGAGGATTTCAATATGAGTGGTCAACGTTGACCAACCATAACACGAGTCACAAACAGTCAGGAACGGAAACAATGCTATGGGAATATCGGTTCTCAACTACCAAGTACAACGACCTTCAGTCAGTAGTAGCACGGTGTGGCTACCATGCACAATGACCGACCAAACTAGGCATATGTACTGCCTTTGACCAAAGAATTCTGCTGTGTGTGGTCAGCGTTGACAACTCATAATACGAGTCACAAATGGTCAGAGGGGGTAACAATGGTTTGGGAACACCAAGCATCAAATAGCAAGCACAAGGGGCTTCAATACGTTGTGGCACGGTGTGGAGACCATGCACGATGACAACCCAAAGTAGGCATATGTCACTGACCATGAGAAAATAATCTCACTAAGTGTGGTAAACTTTGACAACTCATAACACGAGTCACAAATGGTCAGGGTGGAAGGCAATGGTTTGTGAATACTAGTTATCGACTAGCAAGTACAAATACCTTCAATATGTAGTGGCACAATGTGGCTTCAATGCACAGTGACCAACCAAAGTATGCATATGTCACTAACCATGACGAAAGAATTTCACTTCATGTGGTCAACGTTGAAGACGCATAACAAGAGTCACAAATGGTCAGAGGGGAAAACAATGGGTTGGGAACACTAGTTATCAACTAGCAAGTACAAAGACCTTCAACAAGCAGTGGCATGGTTTGGCTAGCGTGCACAGTGACCAACCAAAGGATGCCTACGTCACTGACTACGACCGAATAAGTCCACTATGTGTGGTCAACATTGACAACTCATAACACGAGTCACAAATGGTCAGAGGGAGAGACAATGGTTTGGGAAGCCTATGTATTGACTAGAAAGGACAAAGAACTTCAATACGTAGTGGCACGGTGTGGATAATATGCACACCAAACAACCAAACTAGGCAAATGTCACTGATCATGACCAGAGAATTTCAAGATGGGTGGTCAACGTTGACCAACCATAACACAAGTCACAAACGGTCAGGAGAGGAAACAATGCTACGGGAATATCGGTTCTCAACTACCAAGTACAACGAACTTCAATCCGTAGTAGCACGGTGTGGCTACCATGCACAATGACCGACCAAAGTAGGCATATGTACTGCCTTTGTCCAAAGAAATCCGCTGTGTGTGGTCAATGTTGACAACTCATAATACGAGTCACAAATGGTCAGAGGGGGAAACAATGGTTTTGAAAGACCAAGTATCAAATAGCAAGCACAAGGGGCTTCAATACGTTGTGGCATGGTGTGGAGACCATGCACGATGACCAACCAAAGTAGGCATATGTCATTGACCATGACCAAACGGATTTCACAGTGTGTGGTCAACGTTGAAAACTCATAACACGAGTCACAAATGGTCAGAGGGGGAAACCATGGGTTAGGAACACTAGCCATCAACTGGCAAGCAGAAAGATTTTCAACATGTAGTGGCACGGTGTGGCTAGCATGCACAGTGACCAACCAAAGGATGCATATGTCACTGACTATGACTGAAGAAGTCCACTATGTATGGTCAACATTGACAACTCATAACAAGAGTCACAACTGGTCAGAGGGAGATAGAATGGTTTGGGAACCCTATGTATCGACTGGAAAGGACAAGGAACTTCAATACGTAGTGGCACTTTGTGGCTACTTTGCATGCCAAACAACAAAACCAGGCATATGTCACTGACCATGACCAGAGATTTTCATTATGGGTGGTCAACATTCACCAACCACAACACGAGTCACAAACGGTCAGAGGGGGAAACAATGGTCTGGAAATATCAGTTCTCAACTAGCAAGTACAGCAACCTTCAATCAGTATAAGCACGGTGTGGCTACTATGCACAATGACCGACCAAAGTAGGCACATGTACTGCCTTTGACCAAAGAAATTCGCTGTGTGTGGTCAACGTTGACAACTCATAATAGGAGTCACAAATGGTCAGACGGCGAGACAATGGTTTGGGAACACCAGGTGTAAACTAGCAAGCACAAGGACCTTCAATAAGTTGTGGCACGGTGTGGATACCATGCACGATGTCGAACCAAAGTAAGCATATGTCACTGACCATGACCAAATAATGTCATTAAGTGTGGTAGACTTTGCCAACTCATAACACGAGTCACAAATGGTCAGGGTGGAAGATAATGGTTTGTGAATGTTAGACATCGACTAGCAAGTACAAATACCTTCAATATGTAGTGGCACAGTCAGGCTACAATGCACAGTGACCAACCAAAGTATGCATATGTCACTGACCATGACCAACAAATTTCACTTCATGTGGTCAACGTTGACAACTCACAACACGAGTCACTGATAGTCAGAGGGGGGCAAAAATGGTTTGGGAACACTACCTGTCAAGTACAAAGCACAGAGACTTTCAATACGTAGTGACACGGCGTTGTAACCACGTACTGTGACAAACCAAACTAGGCATATGTCACAAACCATGAGCAAAGAATTTCAATATGGGTGGTCAACGTTCACAACCCATAACATAAGTCACAAATGGTCAGAGGGGGAAACAATGGGTTGGGAACACTAGTTATCAACTAGCAAGTACAAAGACCTTCAACAAGCAGTGGCATGGTTTGGCTAGCGTGCACAGTGACCAACCAAAGGATGCCCACGTCACTAACTACGACAGAATAAGTCCACTATGTGTGGTGAACATTGACAACTCATAACACGAATCACAAATGGTCAGAGGGAGAGACAATGGTTTGGGAAGCCTATGTATTGACTAGAAAGGACAAAGAACTTCAATATGTAGTGGCACGGTGTGGCCAATATGCACACCAAACAACCAAACTAGGCAATTGTCACTGATCATGACCAGAGAATTTCAAGATGGGTGCTTTGCGTTGACCAACCATAACACAAGTCACAAACGGTCAGGAGAGGAAACAATGCTACGGGAATATCGGTTCTCAACTACCAAGTACAACGACCTTCAGTCCGTAGTAGCACGGTGTGGCTACCATGCAGAATGACCAACCAAAGTAGGCATATGTACTGCCTTTGACCAAAGAAATCCGCTTTGTGTGGTCAATGTTGACAACTCATAATACGATTCACAAATGGTCAGAGGGGGAAACAATGGTTTGGGAACACCAAGTATCAAATAGCAAGCACAAGGGGCTTCAATACGTTGTGGCACGGTGTGGAGACCATGCATGATGACCAACCAAAGTAGGCATATGTCACTGACCATGACCAAACGGATTTCACAGTGTGTGGTCAACGTTGAAAACTCATAACACGAGTCACAAATGGTCAGAGGGGGAAACAATGGGTTAGGAACACTAGCTATCAACTGGAAAGCAGAAATATTTTCAACAAGTAGTGGCACGGTGTGGCTAGCATGCACAGTGACCAACCAAAGGATGCATATGTCACTGAGTATGACCGAAGAAGTCCACTATGTATGGTCAACATTGACAACTCATAACACGAGTCACAACTGGTCAGAGGGAGATAGAATGGTTTGGGAACCCTATGTATCGACTGGAAAGGACAAGGAACTTCAATACGTAGTGGCACGTTGTGGCTACTTTGCATGCCAAACAACGAAACCAGGCATATGTCACTGACCATGACCAGAGATTTTCAATATGGGTGGTCAACATTCACCAACCACAACACGAGTCACAAACGGTCAGAGGGGGAAAGAATGGTCTGGGAATATATGTTCTCAACTAGCAAATACAGCAACTTTCAATCAGTATACGCACGGTGTGGCTACCATGCACAATGACCGACCAAAGAAGGCACATGTACTGCCTTTGACCAAAGAAATCCGCTGTGTGTGGTCAACGTTGACAACTCATAATAGGAGTCACAAATGGTCAGACGGCGAGACAATGGTTTGAGAACACCAGGTATCAACTAGCAAGCACAAGGACCTTCAATACATTGTGGCACGGTGTGGATACCATGCACGATGTCCAACCAAAGTAAGCATATGTCACTGATCATGACCAAATGATGTCACTAAGTGTGGTAGACTTTCCCAAGTCATAACGCAAGTCAAAAATGGTCAGGGTGGAAGATAATGGTTTGTGAATGGTAGTTATTGACTAGCAAGTACAAATACCTTCAATATGTAGTGGCATAGTGTGGCTACAATGCACAGTGACCAACCAAAGTATGCATATGTCACTGACCATGACCAACAAATTTCACTTCATGTGGTCAACGTTGACAAATCACAACACGAGTCACTGATGGTCAGAGGGGGGGAAAAATGGTCTGGGAACACTAGCTATCAAGTACAAAGCACAGAGACTTTCAATACGTAGTGACACGGCGTTGTAACCACGTACAGTGACAAACCAAACTAGGCATATGTCACAAACCATGAGCAAAGAATTTCAATATGGGTGGTCAACGTTCACAACCCATAACATGAGTCACAAATGGTCAGAGGGGGAAACAATGGGTTGGGAACACTAGTTATCAACTAGCAAGTACGAAGAACAGCAACAAGTAGTGGCACGGTGTGACTAGCGTGCACAGTGACCAACCAAAGGATAGATACGTCACTGACTATGACCGAAGAAGTCCACTATGTGTGGTCAACATTGACAACTCATAACACGAGTCACAAATGGTCAGAGGGAGAGACAGTGGTTTGGGAAGCCTATGCAAGGACTAGAAAAGACAAATAATTTCAATACGTAGTGGCACGGTGTGGCTACTATGCACACCAAAGAACCAAACTAGGCATGTGTTACTGACCATGATCAAAGAATTTCAATATGGGTGGTCAACGTTCACCAACCATAACACGAGTCACAAACGGTCAGAAGGGGAAGCAATGGTCCAGGAATATCAGTTCCCAACTAGCAAGTACAACGACCTTCAATCAGTAGTAGCACGGTGTGGCTACCATACACAATGACCGACCAAAGTAGGCATATGTATTGCCTTTGACCAAAGAAATCCGCTGTGTGTGGTCAACGTTGACAACTCGTAATACGAGTCACAAATAGTCAGAGGGGGAAAACATTATTTGGGAATACCAGGTACCAACTAGCAAGCACAATGATCCTCAATTCGTTGTGGCACGGTGTGGATACCATGCACGATGACCAACCAAGGTATGCATATGTCATTGACCATGACCAAAGAATGTCACCATGTGTGGTACACTCTGAAAACTCATAACACGAGTCACAAATGGTCAGAGTGGAAGATAATGGTTTCTAAATACTAGTTATCGACTAGCAAGTACAAATACCTTCAGTATATAGTGGCACAGTGTGGCTACAATGCACAGTGACCAACCAAAGTATGCATATGCACTGACCATGATGAACTAATTTCACTTCATGTGGTCAATGTTGACAACTCACAACACGAGTCAGAGATATTCAGATGGGGTAACAATGGTTTGGGAACACTAGTTATCGACTAGAAAGCAAAGAGACCTTCAATACGTAGTGACACGGTGTGGTAACCATGTACAATGACAAGCCAAAGTAGCCATATGTCACTAACCATGACCAAACGATTTTCACAGTGTGTGGTCAACGTTGAAAACGCATAACACGAGTCACAAATGGTCAGAGGGGAAAACAATGGGTTGTGAACACTAGTTATCAACAAGCAAGTACAAAGACATTCAAAAAGCAGTGGCACGGTACGGCTAGCGTGCACAGTGACCAACCAAAGGATGTATACGTCACTGACTACGAACAAAGAAGTCCACTATGTGTGGTCAACATTGACAACTCATAACACAACTCACAAATGGTCAGAGGGAGAGACAATGGTTTAAGAAGCCTATGTATTGACTAGAAAGGACAAAGAACTTTAATACGTAGTGGCAGGGTGTGGCTAATATGTACACGAAACAACCAAACTAGGCATATGTGACTTATCATGACCAGAGAATTTCAATATGGGTGGTCAACGTTGACCAACCATAACACGAGTCAAAAACGGTCAGGATAGGAAACAATGCTATGGGAATATCGGTTCTCAACTACCAAGTACAACAACCTTCAGTCAGTAGTAGCACGGTGTGGCTACCATGCACAATGAACGACCAAAGTAGGCATATGTACTGCCTTTGACCAAAGAAATCCGCTGTGTGTGGTCAACGTTGACAACTCATAATACGAGTCACAAATGGTCAAAGGGGGAAACAATGGTTTGGGAACCCCAAGTATAAAATAGCAAGCACAAGGGGCTTCAATACGTTGTGGCACGGTGTGGAGACCATGCACGATGACCAACCAAAGTAGGCATATGTCACTGACCATGACCAAATAATGTCACTAAGTGTGGTAAAC
>SZWC01022579.1:10173-30257 GCA_023375785.1 Penium margaritaceum
CCCCCCCAACCGTCTCCTCCCCCTTGGGCAAGTGGAAATTGTACGAGGGAAGTGTATAAGGGAGTGGACAGAAGTTAAACTGACAATGACGTACAAAAGTACACTTGTGTACCAGGTGGAGAAACTTCATACAAGTGACAGGACATCCTGTACACAACCGGGATTCTTTTAAAAGCTCGTAAAGCATGAAATCGCGTAGAAGTTACATGGAACATTCTTCATTATGTTACTTTATCCTCCAATATCACCAGGAATGCTCCATGAAGTTTGGCATAATTTATGGGTGAGTACAAGGAATGCACTTGGAATTTACGTGTACAGAAAAATGTGCGGTGTACACAAATGTAGTAGTGCTTGAATCTGGGGTGATTGGGACAAAATGTTCTACCTATAGAGCATGTGTATGATGCTACACACATTATCCTCTGGAGCCTTGAATCCCTTAATTACCAGCATCAACACCTCTTCGTCTAGCTTCCTGTACAGGAAAGCTATGTTCACATCAGCTTGCTCAATCTCCAAGACGTTTGCAGGAGTGATGTCCAACATAGATCTGATAGAGGCAAAGGTGACTACAAGAATAAATGTCTTGTGATACTCAGAGCCTGCAAGCTAGGAGAACTCTTTGCCGTGAATCTTGCAATCTACTTTTCCATCATGCCATCTTTATCTTCTGAAGTTGGAGCACCTGCTTGGACCAAATGATGTAGGTGTTCGGGAGAATTTCTACAAGTTCCAATATTTCATTCTCTTCAATGGATAGGAGTTTTCTATCCACCGTCGCCTTCCACTCTACTACACCTGGCCTCTTCACAAATTCCACCATGGTCACAGGCTCTCCCTGATCCAGGCACAACCAACTGAGTTATGTCAGTTTGGCAGTCTTCGTGTCACCCTTTGGTAGAGCTTTCTTCTGGCGCATGTTGCACCAAACTGTAGCTAGTGGTACCTCAAATCTCTGTGGCTGTTGTTGGTGTTCCTTTTGGTGATGCGTCCTGTTTTGATGATTCATAGTTAGTGGAGGATCTACTCACCACCATGCCTCGTACTCCTGGTGTTCCTCGTACTCACCACCATTGTCACTACGCAGTGCCTTAATTTTCTACTCATTCTGTCACTGCAACATGGTGACAAACTTATGCAGCTTTGGTCCCTCCCTTTCCCTTGGAGGAAGAAGGAAAACACCTGGTACCTGGTACCTGCAACCTGGTAGGGTGTAAGAATTAACAAAGGCCAGGAAAAACCTTGTACCTCCATTTGGGGGAGTGTGGAACGTCCAACACGTTTCAGAGTGAAACCTGTCCAAGTAGCATGCTGACCTTCGGGCCTCAGGAGCTTCCTCTTTATGTTCCTTTGGAGAGAGAACTCACACAACCATTTACATCCAGCCTCGTCATTAGCCTTGCACCCATCCATCTTGTAATCCACGTTGTTCTGCTGCATTGCTTTCTACGTGCTGTGGGCCTCTCGCACAAAGCGTTTGTGCCACAGGTTTGCATCAGTTTCTTTGGTGGAGCTGGCTGCCACAACGGCAGCCTTTGGTGGAACCTCTAGCCACCAGCTCTATGGCAAATACATTTCCATCATCTACACTCTCTACTGTCTTGGTTTGCAGTAAACAAGGTCCAATCTTGGCATATGAGATCTTGATGTGTTTCTCAACAAGCACAGCTGCCTCTTGTGCTAAGACAACTGTCATGTTGTGGTCTGTGATTCTGGACACCAACAAGTGGTTTGCTGCCAAAAAGGGCAAGTACACCACAATTTATAGCTTGAAATCCTTCTCCGCACCATCCCTCACTTGCAAAAAATCCAGCATTGTTCTTGGAGGATTGCTTTTTAGTACTGGAGTCAAGCCTGAAGGCTCCTGGCTTGAGCAATGCCCCTCCCCCTTTTGTGAACATGCTCTTGGCCATCATGTTTGTTAGTTCTTTTCTTCCATTTTCACTGCCATTTTTTTTGCCACCATTTCCTTTGTCTTCCTTCTTATGAGCTCTGCACTCCTACACCCAGTTTACAGGCTTTCCACGATTATGATGCTTTTTTGGACGCTTCGGATTTGCTGCACTGCTACCGCTTCCTTTCCCTCCACAACCACTGATTCAGTTGCCACTCTGACCATAACTTTTTCTTCCATTGTCGCGGCCATTATAGTGTGCGGCACAGGCCGAGTTTTTGGACTCACCATCACTTCAACAGATAGTACCATTTCATATGAACTCAGATTTTATCTCCTACGTCAACTCGTCCTCCTTCTTGCCACTCAAAATGGTGATCAGAGATTTCCAGATTTCAAGAAGCGCCATCAGGAAGGATCATGTCCCGCATGTTGGTGTTGATGATCCAGTTTATCGGAGTGACCTGTTGTAGTCATCCCTCAAACTGCAGCATGAAGTGAGAAATTGGCTCTCCCTTACTCACCATCATACCTATCATTTCTTCTAGGATATAAAGGTGAGATGCAAGAGCCATTGATTTGCACACGCAACAAAGCTTTGTGAAAGCCTGAGAAGCGAAATCCGCACACATAGATAACAAGATGGGTGTGCTGTGATACATGCACTAGTGTAACAAGGATCTCCAAGGTCACGCTGTTTTTGGGCTTCTATGCCTCGCAGGCGGCATGAGCCGGATCCGGTGCAACATCTTTACCGAGGATCATTATCAATTAGCTGCACAAGTTTATGAAAGCCGCAAACTGCCATCTCTATAGCACAATTCCTACCTTTTTCAACCTTGAAATGTCATCCTTGGCCTGCTAAAGGTTCATCGTATTGGGGATCATTACTCCGGTCATTTGTCATGCAATTCTTTCTCTTTGCTGCACTGCTCTTCTACTTTGTTGAGGCCAATGCAGGCAGATGTTAGCTGTTTTCTGCTACCAATTTGAAGGGTGAAGATTAGCTGCTTTTTCCTCCAGCCGCCAATCACATACAAAGAGGGAGGATGCACACTAGAGAACCTGGGGTCGTGCCTCCACGGGCAGAGCTTGCCCCTGTTGGGACCCAAGGGTTGTGCCTTCAAGGGCAAAGCTTGTCTTTGGCCCCACTTTGCTAAGTGCAATCAATCATTATTGGAGATAATGCAGAAAATGAAGCAGAAGGAGCTCATTGGGTTCAATATGTGCTACAAAAAAACAGAGGGCGGAAGAGTGTGTAGAAGCGTGCCTTTCAGCTGTTCAGTGTGGGCTCAGAACTCTTTCTTGAACCAACCCAAGGCAAAAAGTAGAAGAAATGGCTGAACCCCACTAACGTCCAAGATGTCCAAGTTTTTTGGAATTCTGCAATTACCACCATCAATTTTGAGGATTATGCCATGCTTTCAGCACATCTTTCCAATCTTACTCGTAAAACCATTGATTGGATTTAGGACAACAGCAAACAAGAATCTGACCTAGGCACCAGCCCTACAATCAGCAGAACAAACTACATCATGGCCATGATGCATCCTATCGAGAATTAAGAGCCGTTATCTTGCAAAATAATAGCAGAGGAGAACAAAAATAGCATATGTCACAAAAAAAAACACAGGTCGGAGCTGAGATACGCTGTTCAAAAAAACGATACTGGCTTTTGTGTGCGCATCAAGAACGTGGTAGAATTATTTGGAATGCTAACGACGTGGCATCCACGCTGCTCACCACGCACTGAAATATCTCATAATTTAGACAAACTTTGAGCTTTCGACTATACTGATGGATGGAGTTCCTCAAGTCCAACTTCAACTACGACATTGTGCATCAACCTGCAGAAACAAATCCAGTGAATGCTCTAATACAACGACTGGACTTCACGGCCGAGATCAATGGGCTGCGGATCGAGCGAGACCTATACCTTGAGTGACACTTTGCAAGATGTTACAATGATTTTTGCGGTTACAAAAAGACCACAATCTGGTTTGACACACCGTACTAGTGCTTCACTCGCCATGCCATTGTATCACCAGACAAAGAAGTAGGGAGAATGCTATTGGAGAATAGCACGGCACCGGTACAGGTAGACACTTTAGCAAGGAAAAGAAACTCAAGAAAATCTTAAGTGCAACTGGCATCGCGAACTGTAACAAGACATACAGTGTGTGTCACCACAATTAGTTGACAGAGACCAAATCCCCGGGTTTGCTTCAAACACTACCATTTCAAAGTGAGCCATGGTCAGATATCTCCATGGAATTCGTGACTGGTTTTCTTGTTGTAACGGAATGATTTGGTACAGTTGCAGTGGTTAACCGGTCCTTGAAGATGTTGCATTTCATCCCAACTATGACAACAGTCACCACAAGGGAAAAGCGTGGTTGTTCTTCATTAATGTTGTTAGAATGCAAGTTGGTTTATCCAGTTGCACTTTAATCATGGATGCCAGAAGCATCCATGATGCTAGTGCCAAATGCACTGCTCATGATCTACGGAAGTATGACCACTACCAGTACTGATTGCGTATGCACATGGGTGTCGATTGTACCAAGAAAACTGGGTAAGTTATCTGTGAATGGATTTTGACCCAAGAAGAGGAGGTGAGTGCCGATCAAACTCAGCACACGGAGGAAATGGTGGAAATCCACATGTGATGGTCGATTGAAAAGTCCCGGTTGCACCTGGGATAAGAACAACATGGAAAACATAATCATAGCATTCACACAAGTGCCAAACTCACAATTACCATGACGCTGAATGCATGGCATATGAGTGTGCCGGTTAAATCGTTGATATGAGTGCCAAATGCACCATTTTCATAAACGTTGATTGCACGATTGACAAAAGCTGCGGATTGCACTTTTTTCATGGGTGCCAAATGCACCACAGATGTGAGTGCCAAATGCACTATGGCTATGAGTTCCAATTGGACTAGTTATGCTAGTGTTGATGGCACACCACATGTTAGAAGATGCTGATAGCAACAGCAACATGGATGCTAATTGCACCCCGTTGTATCAACTAGCAAGAACTAGCAAAATTGTTGCCTCGTCATGCTAGCTTGCGATAGGCCACCAAACAAAACCATATGATCTATGCGCGAAGTGATTATCTAAGCAAGTGCTTCAAGCACGTTATTTGAAGCACCGGAAACATGTCATTTGAAAATTGCAAAGCATCTCAACAAAGTCGAGGATGGTAAAACTGCTGAAATATTCAAATGGAGAACCTATAGGCATGACTAGACACAATCACAAACAGCCGTCCTGATCAGACGCATGGCCAAATGGTGCAACAAAATGCTGCAACATCGGTCGTCACCGACATTGACGACCATATGAAGTTAACAACTTTGCCCTGCCGATTGCAGCATGGAAAGGTGCTTCCAAAAGAAGTACAAGCCAAATTCTAACAGATACATAACATGTGTGACAAGGACGATTTCCAAAAATCTGGACAATGGGAAAGGTGGAAGCATATTCCATAGATGGAATATGCTAGAAAAACCCAGTCGGTTGAGCACCTGTTCCAAAACATACATGGCTTGCTTGACCACAAGAGGTCAGCACGCATGATGAAGTTCCAGAGAAAACCCACTTTTCAATGGATCATGGTATGCGATCCATGCCATTGTACTTCAGCCATATAGAATTGGGTACACAGCATGCATGGAAAACGTGCACGGCATGATGAAAACCTTATCCACTACCTGTTGGTGCGTCGATCATGACATCAAGTCATGGATAAGTTGGACAGATGGATGATCACAACGATTTTGTGATGTTTGTACAAGCTGCCAACATCACTTGATGTTTTGGATGAAAATGACGACACTTGTTCACCAAACAAGTGGTTTGGTGGGCATAGGACGTGTTCGACAACAGTCATACGTCCCATTTCCCTACAATTTTCAAATGCAAATGAAATTGTTTCATGACTATGACCGTGTCATGACCATGTCATGAGATGTGAAATAGGCGTGGTGTGTTAGCACGCCGACTTCAATCATGGAGGATTGACAGCGGACTGCCTGTGTGTACTGGATGCATCAGTACCTTTCGGTGGTTTTGTGCATCATAATTCATGGCCAATGTGAAGACCGGTCCGTAATTGAATGAGTCAAGGATGATACCCTTGAATAAACATTCAATGACAAAACCATTGAAACCCTATCACTCTGTGAGTGATAGATACAAATCGTGGTACCCGACTCGTACTGACAATGAAGAGGTACATGAGTGGACAGATAAACATGTTCAAACGACAAGGATGATTGTCAATGGGGGATTTCAATACACCAGAAGGGGGAAAAGATTCTTCTATGGGTCTTGAATAATTTAAGACACCATATTGCGGTAGTCAAAGATCGCAAGAGTCACATCTGTCTTATGACGAGATCAACCCAATGTCTCAAGTGAACCAATTTGAAGGCGACACCTTCAGTCTATCATCACTTGGCGATTGATGGACACAATTGCATAAACCAATGATGGTGACATGAGTTCATCCGCAGTTTGGTGAAAATCCATGTCAGAGAAGTCAAGCGATACTCATTTTCTACTAATGGTACTCTTGAGTACTATGACGATCTCATGAATTTCTACAAGCCAACTACGACAAGTCTTATGACTGTGGAGATGATCTGTAAGACCATAGATTTACACTAACAGTGTGTTAGCACCTACATCTTTGTAGTCCAACTGACCACACAACAGTTTATAATAAACACTGAGGAAAAGAGTTACCAGTGTGTCGATGTGAAAGGACTCTTCAAGTTGGGCCGTGCGAAATGATACTTCTCATCAGATTCCTTCGATGTTTTACAAAACGTCTCAAAGTTCAGGACATTGTGACACCATACACTATTCGTGTACATCATGTTTTCAAACATCATGCAGATGGATTCCAATCATACCAAAGGCACGGTATAGCACCGGCTATCCAAGTTGTTGGAACACAGTTAATCTCGGACTGAGATCATTATGACCATGGTGTAGTCAAACCATGCTTTGTTGACCTGAAAGGTCATGGTGAAGCGACTGAATTCCCTTGGTCTTCGGGATGGTTCGATTGATGTGTATTGCCAAATGCAAGTACAATACGTTTTTGGATGTCGTTGTTGTGGTATCCACAATGGTGGTGGTATGTTCGATTCTTCAATGAGGACGATACCCTCTACAAGTGCCTTGGATAAGACATAAGAAAAACACTCTATTGAGTGGAAGTATCGAATGTACACAATAGAAGACGGTGGAGCAGTACAGATTGTTGCAACTTGACAAACACGCTCCATTGGCGGGTTCCCAAATGGAACCCTTGGACATGATGACATAAACACAGAAGGGGTTTGGAGCCAGTTCTAGGATCACCTCATATCATTTGAAATTGTTTGGTCATAATCACATGGAATTGACACCCAAAAGGTATTCTTCTAACTTGTACCGCAATGATTGTGATCATGGTACACCAATTTGTTGATTACCATATGACAAACACTTTCTTCATGGATAGAACCCATTGTCGTTGAGATCGGTTATCTCAACTAACCTAGTCAAAAGCAATGTGCTTTCGACAAGGACGTGAGTGGCAGCCTATGGTACCCAATTCAGACAGAAATGAGGGAATGATGGTTGAAATCAAGATGATTTAGGTCGGAGCATTGTCGTTTCTAATGACGGATGTTGATGATAATTGTGCATGCCAGACGACTAATGCCGCCTCCTTCAACATTCAGTGCAATCTTTGAAAGGAAAAAAAAAGTGTGCTCAGCAACCATGTCTGAGGACCTTGGTGCCTCTCAACCGTAACATAAAGCTAGCATGCAAGTTGCATGGGCTTCGTGGAGCTTGGTTGAGTTCAACCAATCAATCCTCAGGTGGTGAAAGAGGTCAGGTAGACCTCCACGTGGCCATGAACACGTGGTTGCAAACCCAAAGGATTGAGATCCGGATCTTGGATTGCACGTATTGACAATGTGGCGGGGAGGTACCACCTTGGCAACAACCCCTTGGAAGATATCATTTTTGAACGACATGGGAAGTTTTCTATGGACTTGGACAGTTTTTGCGAGGATTCCTGGTTGATTGGTCGTGGGGACGCTCCTTGCAAAGGAGGAGGAGGTGTCTCCACAACAGCATGCTGAACACATACCACACGAAATGTGGAAAAGTTCATCCTGTATACCATCTTCCAAACTGGCAAGATGTTATTGATAATGTACGTCCCAAAACACATCAACTATGCCACTGATACACACATGTGATGAGTCTTCGGTGAAGGCTCACTAACACTTGTGAAGAACGTACAAGGATTGTATGTGACTCATCTTGGTAAGAGCCAAGGGATCATGCGATCAACATTGGATGTCATACACAAATGACCATAACTTCCATAACCACAAGTTCGTGAACTTGATGCAACCGTGTTGCGGATGACAAGGGTTCACAGATACGATCTTGTTTTTGCTTCTTATTGTGTGGTTTGCATCATGACATACACGATGATCAAACCTCCATAAGACGAACCGGGACGGTTTAAAGCAAAGGGGGGGGAATGTAGGGTATGTACCATTCTAAAGGATAGCAATTGTTTTTGAATAAGTATTGGGTACTTCGGGTACTCAAGGATAGACAATTGAACAGCCAAAAGCTCGGAAAATGTAATGGGCTAGATGCTGGTTTGACTCTACCCTGGAGAACATCTGTGGCCGGATTCTAGGTAGAAGGCGTGCCGAGATGGGAAATCCATTGCGTCACTCCTCCTCGCGTCTTAGCTTAGTGCTAGGGTCATGTTCGAGTGTGGCAATGCCACGTGGAACGAATAGGGCTAACATTGTTGTTTTTTGTCCATGCCCTATGATGACTATGCCCATTTGTGGCGTAGTTCGTTTCAGCCAAAATGGCTGAGGTGACCATTTGCCCACCCTCCTTGGACTACACTTTCTGAGGGCCTAAGTTTTGGGGTTCAGAAGCTAGTCGACAGTATCAATACTTTGATATGGTTTGCTCGACTTCTTCTTGATAGTACTAGACTAGTAGAAACACATTTTTTAAGTTTTCAAATCCCCCGATTCATTGTCAGGATTCCTCGTGTTAGTGTATGGAGTATTAGCTTTCTGAGTGTTAGATAGTGTTGTGTAGTGATGCTTCTCAGTTTGTCCCGATGCTTCTCCAATAGCTGCGTTGTTTCTTCTGTGGCATGTTCGATGTACTCTTGCCACCTAGTTTATCCATGCATGGCTGAAAGGATTTTCTTTGTGATCAAGACCCATGTACTCGGTGGTCTGTATCAATATCCTGGGAGACCCCAGGATAAATGAACACATGTTATATCTGACAGGTAGTATGTACTCCCTGTGGTCGAGATTCAGGTATGCGTTGATATGTGCTGGTACCTTGGGAGACCCAATACTGGTTGATTGCACCAGTACAGGCCTTGCATCTGTCATGCCTAGTTTTCATGTGGCCAAAACTCAGACGCCTTGTTACAGTTTTCAGTGTTTTGGGATGCCAAACTTGCCTAGCCTTAACTTACTGGTGTTGCTAGCATGCTACTGTGCATTTTGGACAATCTTCAGGTGCATTTGGTGTTTTCTCGACGGTCAAGGACTGAGCACTTGGTAACCTGTTCCCATGCCTTGTCCGGAGACCTGTCCCGTTTGGTTTCACATTGTGTGTTGTGTGTATTCCCCGTCCATGCATCTTGGTGCAGTGGGGATGACGGGGCCTGGCGGGCGACCAGCGACTCCCCAGTACATAAGCTTGCTGTGGGGCTCATTGTACTTTACCCTTGTTGTTACCTTGTGCATTCCAGACTAAGACAAACATTGGCTCTACAATTCTTCTTCTCATTACCAGAAATCATGTTTTGTCAAGCATGGACCTGCATGCCCTAAAACATTTCCTTCAATGGTATCAAAGCACAGGGGATCTGCGTGAGCAGCAAAGCAGCAGAGAAGGTCTGAAACACAGCTAAGATGCACCACGTGGCCCACTCAGGAAGAAGCGAATGTGTGCAGAAACAATGTCCGTGACACTGACAAGAATGGTTTTCACTTCATACATAGGTTTAGCAGGTATTCTTTAGGCTATCAGGTGCTGTCACGTGTGTCATTTCGGTGGCAGAAGCTGCAGCATCCCAGGCAGGTGCCACTACTCTGCAGCAAAAGGATGGCCCTACTCAACAAACCGTGGCATTGTGAGTGGTCTACAGGCATGCTAAGCAGCAGCAAGCAGCATGCAAACAGCATTGCAGCAGCGTGTAAGCAGCACACCAGAAGTGCAAAAGGAGCATGCAAGCATCATGGCAGGAGCTTTGCAAGAAGAGTGCAGTAAAGCAGTGTGTAGCATCAAGCGAGCAGCAAGCAGCAAAGGCAGCAGCAGCATTGTCCAGCAGCAGCAGCAGCAGCAGTACCTGTGCGATGCACATGCTTACAGCTGCAGCAGCGTGATGCACAGTACTGGATGCACCATGCAATTTGCTCCGCCAACAGCAAGAAGCATGTAACTAGTGTGCAGCATACTGTAGGTACCGTGCAGCATCAGAAAATGCAACAGTTGCATGTGTACAAGAGCACCCACTCGTTCGTGTGGGTGCACAAAAAACGAGTGTACTCTCATATTCACGCAACGGTATTGGTGTTTTTGCAGCCACACAGGAACACCCACGCTTTTGCATGGGTGATTCCCATTGGACTTCCACATCCAGATTCAAAACAACCCGCAAAAAGACAAAATATAAGTATGAGTAAAGAGAAAGAAAGAAAAAAACGGGTACTCCAAAATGTGGGAGGTGGTATTGCAACATTCTCGAAGAAGGGATACTCTGCCTTCAAATAGGAAACAAAGGTGGGATTTCTTTTCTTTGTTTTATTCTCATTTATTTTCTTTTACTCCCCTTTCCTAGCTCAAGCACTTCAAACATTCATGGCAATTTCTGTGCCATGTTAGACCACAGTTTTAGTCCCTCCTAATCTGTTTCTATCCCATCAAGAGATAAAGATTGCTACTCTCATCCTCTTCATCCGCTTCTCCCACCATCATTGGTCTTTCTAGCCATGATGATGCTGCAGCCAGCACAACTGCCTGGCCGTTCTTTGCCGTGAGTGCTTTCTTCATTGCTGGGACATAATGCTCTTCATCCTCCCTCCCACCATCTGCCTTCATCAGCCATGATGGTGCATCAGCCGGTACTACCGTTCTCTCATTTCCCTAACCATACTCTTGCATGATCGGCTTCTACGCTGACCAGAGAAAAATTTTCCAGGCTCACTCTCATCATCAATCACCTCCAGATGCGTTGACCTTGCCGCCGGCGCCACCACCTCACAGTTTTGCTAACAAGTCACTTCTGTGGTCAGTCTCTGTGTCATTAGGACATAACGTTCTCCACGCCTTTCCTCATCCTTCACCAGGATATGGTCCTCTACATTCTTATCTGTGTTATCAGCCAGACAGCGTTGTGATCCAGCAACCTGTGCCACCCTCTCTTGGCTTCATGGACCAGCCTTCTCCATTGTCACCTCCTACACCTTCTGGTGACAGTGTTCTTCATCTCCACCCTCATCACCAGATGATCCCATACATGATGATGTGGTAGCCTGCACCACCTTTTTGTGGCCTTCCTGGCAAGTCGCCCCTATGGTTGGCTTCTAAGCCAGAGGGAGAGAGCACTCTTTGACAACAGGGACCGCCGCCTCATGGATTTTACTGTCACTTTTGTGGAGATCGACACCACGGTTGGCGCCAGTGTCATCAGCACCCTAGTGAGTGTCACCCACCCTTGTTCTAGCCATGTGACTTTCCTCATCCTCCATAGGAGACAGACCTACATGATTCAGCTGTATCCCCCACCGTAGCTCTGGCCATCCAGCACATTGAGCTCCAGGGTCTGAATCTGATGATGTAGCAGCTTAGTGGCTGTTTTCTCCCATAGCAGTTTCATTCTTCTTGTCCAACATCAAACTCATTCATCTTCACTGCCTTCATCTGAGGGAGCTTCTCCAGCTGGACTAGACCTTCCCTCTCAATCAGTAGCCATTCTTTGTCTCCTTCGCTCCACTGGTATCACGCCAAGAATAGATGAGCCACTCTCTACTGCTTCCTCTATTTGATCTTATGCTCGCCAGCATTGTCAGCAAAAAGTGCGTCGTGTTTATCTTGTCACAGGCACGTCTGTGTCTCCTCTGGCTTCTGTTGTTTTTCCAGTCAAGGAGGGATGTGCACGACCGTCTGCTACATTGTCGATTATGATAGTGAGCAACAAGGATGGAACAAGAGCACCGGGTGACCTTGCAGTCCATTCTACACCAGGCGGAGCAGGAGCACTAAGGGCATCCCTAATACCTATCTAAAAAGCTGGAGCATTCGTTCCAGAGATTCTCTTGGAGCTAGCAATAAAGCTCACGCATCAAATACCTGTAACAGTGTGCACCGATGTTGGAATGCGCACAACAGCGCTCAGATCTGTGGCACCTACTACATCACATGCACCCTTGGTATCGATATCACCAGTAGCATCATCTTCATCTGTAACAAAAGTTTCATCAGCCATACTTGCTGAACCATTGATATCAACATCACCAGCATCATCAGCTTCATTTGTAGCACCAGCTTCATCAGTTGTACCAGCTGCACCCTTGGTGTCGACATTACTTGTAGCATAAGATTCATCTATATCATCAGCTTCATCTGCAACATCAGCATTAGTATCATCAGTTGTTTTACCTTCCTTGACTACACCGGCTACACGAGATGTCCCATCGTGTCGATATCACCAGTGGCATCTGCTTCATTTACAGCATCACCTTCATTTGAAGCATTGGCTGCATCTGTTGTTTCAACGTTCTTGAAGCAGTAGCATCGGCCGTACAACGTGCACCCTTGATTTCAAAATCACCAACAGTGTTTGCTTCATCTCTAGCATCATGTTCGTCAATTTTCTCGGCATCATTGGTTGAATCTGTTGCACCAGCTGCACCCTTGGTGTCGAAATCTCCAGAAGCATCAGCTTCATCTATAGCATCATCTCCATCGTCTGCATCAGATGCATTGGACGTATCATGCACCTGGACGGCCTCATCGGCATTAGTAGTAGCCTAGCATCAACATCATCCGCACCATCCATAGCATGGGCTGCGGTAGCTGCATTGACATCATTAGCTTCACCAGCTACAGTGACATCGATGATGACACCGGATATCAAGGTTGGGCAGGATTTTCAGGTGCAGTGATGGTGCATGCATCTTTTGCAGCACGTGCAGTGTTACCACCATCAACAACAATGGTATCATCCACGATCTCTGATTCATCAGCTTTTTTTACCACACCTGTTGTAACAACAGTCTGGTGGTATTGCCTGGAGGATCAACAGCATCAGCTCCACCAGTACCATGTGCTACATTCACTACAAAATTTGTATTCTCGACACCAGCTGCACCCTTCTTTTTGACTTCATCAACAATGTTTTCACCATCATTTGTGTTAGTTGCACCCAATACACCCTTCCTGTTGACACCATCAGCTCCACTAGGTGCATCAGTAGTGACTACATCTTCTTCACCATGAGTAGCATCGGTAGGATGTCTAGTGTCCATGGCACCAGCTCCATCGATACAATCTGTTACATATGTAGCAAGAGATACATCAGCTACATGAGCTGCATCAGCCGCACCAGTTGCATCATCGACACAATGTGCAACATGTGTAGCATCAGCAGCACCTGTAGTATCAGCAGCATCTATTGCAGCTACATCATCTACACTGTGTGCAACATATATAGCGTTGCCATAATCTTGAAACATCAGCAGCACTTATAGCATCTACATCCCCGGCTACATCACCTATACCTGTTTGTTAGGCAATGCACGGGTGAGTTGTGCTCATGGCAGCCATTGTAGTCATGTTTTCCCTTCTCAAGTGATGTAGTTGTATCTTCACCTTCTTTTGGGTATAGACTTTGACCGGTTGTTCTTCCCAGGATTGTTGGATTCAGGACGATATGTGTTGATCTCTACAGGTTACATGTTTGTGGCCTTCTTCATGCAGGGAGATTGAATTCATTCTTGCGCAATGGTGTTGAGGCCCTTGTTCCTAGGATCCTCTCAACAAGGAGCGACGTATGTATCTTCCCAACTAGTACCTTGTTCACAGCTCGTGCAGCCCATGGAGAGTGTTGGTGTATGGGCTTTGAGCTTTCTGCGTGTCAGATAGAGTTGGGTAGTGAGTTCTTCTCAGTTCTTTTCCAATGATGCTTTAGCAGTTGCATTGCTTCGACTGTGACACATCTGATGTACTCTAGTCACCTTCTTCACCCATGCATGGCTGATAGAAACTTCTCGGTGGTCGAGATCCGCGCACACGATGGTCTGTGCAAGTGTCCTAGGAGACCCCATGATGACGAGACACATATCATCTCTGACAGGTTGTGTATGCTCACTACAGTGGTATGTACGGGTACCTCAAGAGACCCAGTACCAATTGATTGCACCTTTCCAGGCCTTAAAACGCTCATATGTGGCCGAGTCACAGACACCTGGTTACATGTTCTGGCGTCTCAGGAGGTGAAACTTGCCTAGATTTGATTCACCGGTTAACCTAGCATGGTACCATGGATTTTGGATATGTTTCAGGCATACTTTGTATTTTCTCGACGGTCCAGACCCGGGTACTCCATGACTTGTTCCAGTGCCTCGGGAGACCTGTCTCATTTGGTTTCAAAGACTGTGGTGTACGTATTCCCCATCCATGCGTTGGTGGGGCTGGGATGACGGGCCCTGGCAGGCTAGCGGCCAGCCCCTCGTACATAAGCTCACTTTGAGGCTCATCGTACTTTCTCCCTTGTTCTTAACTTGTGACTTAGCCAAATCTTGGAAGTGCACTTCTTCTTCTCACCACTAGAGCTCATGTCTTGTCATGCATGCCCTACAACAACAAAAAATATTTCGAAGAAGTCACTCATGATAAGCGTCGCACGCGTCGTTTGCCTTGAGCGCCTCAAAATCTTAACCATTTTCCCCACCTTTCTAAACCTTTTTATGCTCCGCAACTTCTACATGTTCACCAACTACAGTCTCACATGGCATAACGCGTATAGCCCTTTCAAAAAAGCATGAAAGATTAATTCCTCCTCAATAGAATGCACTTTTTCACCTACTTCTTTTCTTTAATTTACCAAGATTTCTTTCACTGCCTCCCTTCACATCGTGTCGATCTCCTTATAAATCCTTTTAAAGCTGTCAGTGTGCAACTCAGCTTGGACGGTCATTTCGGTTGCTCTTTTCCATCATCAAAGTTCCAAGGTAGATATAACACTGATTTGCGACAATACATCTTGCATCATGTACATTCACAAACCACAGCCAAAAAAAGTGCATGAAAAACGTTTTATCCCTTGAATCAGATTTGAACCACCTATCTTGATCATGTAGTTTCTTGATAAAAGAGCCTTTGCGCCTGGGCACGTCCCTCATGTGCCTTCACTCTCTCATGAATGCACCCTTTTAAACGCCAAGTTACATCTTGGTCACACACAAAAAAAACGGAAAATATGCTGATTACTCGCTGTTTTGTCACCCGTGGCCCTCATGTACCCCTCCGTCGGAACACTAAGCTGCATTCGCTCCTCCGTCGGAACAGTGTGTCATTCTTGAGTCACCTGGCCTAAGGCTCCAGTCTAGAAAACAGCGCTGACACAATGGCAATTGCAAATCGTCCAAGGGAATTTCACCCAAGGATCACGATCACCCCCAAGGAATGAACAATGCCCCTGGTGAGACCTAGTTACCCAGGTGCTTTCGCTGAAGGTCTTAGGGGCTTGCGCCCTCTAGGCCTTCTTCTTTGGTTTGAGAGCCCAACAAATCAATTCAGCACTCTCACACGAGCAAGATTACAACCACCTTAGCAGTTCATATCAAGCTTAGTCTCAAGCGCACAGCTCAAACAAGAGACATCAACTAAAGGAGTAGTTCAAACAATGGCAAGTAAAAGGCATAAACAGCTGAGGAGTGACTTTGGCAGCCGAAGCGCGTGAGCCTCGGCTAAGACGAAGGGCGCACGCCTCAGCCGATGTCACTCCTTAACTTAAGGAGGTCATCCCCTCAATCAGGGAAGCCATCCCCTTATTCAAGGCACATCTTGCATCTTCCAATCCGACCATTGGATTGGCCCGAAACTTGGATGGCTGACAATTTGACACCTGCTCCTTCCATCGGTATGGCCAGATTGACGATCTGACCAGCCATCATCAGAAACCCAGGGGACTTATTCTTGAACAAGGACAGTGCATGCCTAGCCTGTCGGACAGGACCTAGGGGACTTGCTCTACACGAGTAGTGCATGCCTAGTCCGTCCACTACTTGCCAATTCTGGAGACTAGTGGCCAAGGGGCATCCAAAAAAATCAATCTCTCCCTTGCACCTCTGGCCACTTGTCCTGTCTTCAGTCTTCGTCACTTGCGCTCTTCATGCCGATACAATGTCTTCCTGCGAGGTGGAGTTCTCGGTCAAGGGGTTTTGTCAGCATGTCTGCCCGGTTGAGCTTGGACGCAACGTGCTCCAGCTCCACCACTCCCTTGGCAACCAGGTCGCAACTGAAGTGGTACCGAACTTCGATGTGTTTTGTCCTCCGCGTCAAGGTGCTGTTTTTGGACATGTTGATGGCAGACTTGTTGTCCACCTTGACCACCGTTGCAGCCAATAAAGGTGCTCTTATCTCTTGGAGTAGGCTACACAGCCACATTGTCTCCTTGCACGCTTCCGCTAGAGCAATGTACTTTGCTTCGGCTGTGGAGAGGGAGACGCAGTCCTGCTTGCGGCTTGCCCATGACACGGCTCCTCCATTTAACACCCACTCGTAGCCCAACGTGGACTTGCGGTCGTCGACGTTCCCGGCCCAATCTGCATTGGTGTACACCATGAGCCGCAAGGATTCTGACAGTGGCACCCCACAGTACCTGATGCTCAAGTGCCGCGTGCCCTTCAGGTAGTGAAAGATCCGCTTCATTGCTTGCCAGTGTTGTGGCCTAGGGTTGGCCAGATACCTGCTCACCTGCCCCACAGCGTGGCAGATGTCGGGGCAATTTGTGACCATCGCGTACATTAGACTGCCCACGACATGGCACGCCTGCCATGTCGACCTGCTCTGCTTTGTTGGTAAGAGTAGCAGCTGAGGTTAGGATGCAATCTACTGCCACGGGGGTGCTGGTGGGTTTGCAGTCCTCCATGTCGTACCACTTGAGGATGTGGTCAATGCATTTGGTCTTGCTGAGCCTGATGGTGTCGGCTGAGCAATCCCGTGTGACACTGATGCCTAGTTAGTACTCAAGAGGTCCCAGGTCTTTCATCTGGAACCGGCTCCTCAGCTGCATCTTGATGGTTTTCAGCAGTTTTTTCGACGATGCGCAGATGATGAGGTCATTGACGTAAGAGCCACCAAGACGAGGCCATCCTCGCCCTCTCTTACGTACATGTTATGGTCGTTCTCATAGTGACCGTACCTGGACCCCTCCATGAAGGCGTCCATCTCTTGGTACCAGTACCTTGGGGCCTGTTTCAGCCCATACAATGACTTGACGAGCTTGCAAACTTTTCTGGGTGGTACATCCACCCCCTCAGGCACCTCCATTAGGACCTCTTTGTCAAGATTTCCATAGAGAAAGACAGTCTTGACATCCATCTGGTGAACCTCTAAGTTCTTGGCCGCTGTTGTTGCGAGGAGAGACCGTATCGACGCAAAGGTAACAATTGGCGCATACGTCTCGTGGTACTCGCTCCCCGGCCGCTGCGCAAAACCCCTGGCCACCAGGCGTGCCTTGTGGCGGTCGATGGTCCCATCCTACTTCAGCTTCTTGACCATGACCCACTTGCACCCTACAACGTGGGCGCCAGCGGGCCAGTCCACCAGCTTCCATATCATGTTCTCCTTGTGCGAGGCCAACTCGCTTTCGATGAAGGCCTTTCATTTGGTCCCATCCAGTAGAGCAAGCGCTTCTGCCACTGTGGACGGCTCTCCCTGAGCCACGAAGGCGTAACTCAGACCAGTCCATTCGTTGGTTGTAGCATCGTTCTGTTGTGGCGTGATAGATAAGCGCGAGCTGTGCCTTACTGCCTCCTATTGCGATGGCTGCTGTTGCTGCTCCTGCTGCTGCTGCTCTGGTTCTCTTACCATAGAATCTCCCTCGGTGGAAGATTCCTCATCATTAGAGGAGGAGGAATCTGACTCAACGTCAGAGTCCTCTGTTGTGGCTCTCCCTGAAGCTCCCGCTCCTCTTGCCTCTGTTGCCTTGCTGCTGCTCCATCCCTGTGGTGCCTCATCACCTGTCTCCAGTAGAACCACGCATTCACCCTTCTTGGGCATTGGCTATTCCTTGAACTCCTGCTCTGCTCCTACTACAGCCTCGTTGAAGTCCACGTCCTTACTGGAAATCACTTTGTTGCCTTGTAGGTTCCAGAGCCTGTAAGAGCGTTGGGAACTATGGTACCCCAATAGCAAGCATTTCTTGGCCCGCGGATCCAGCTTAGTAGCAACCTCCCTCGTCAGCTTCTTAGCATACGCCTGGCAGCCAAACACACGCAGATGCGAGACATCTGGCTTCTTGCCCGACCATGCCTCTTGTGGGGTCATCGGCGGCAGCTTCTTTCTCCCCTTTCCTCGAAGGGCTGATGCAGGTGTGAGGTTGATGATGTAGGCCGCTGTCCTAGTAGCCTCGGCCCAGAAACCTTCCTGGCAGCTTTGCTTCATACATCATTGTTCCTACCATCTCGAGGATGGTTTGGTTGAGCCGTTCAACAACACCATTGCTCTTGGGCGACTTAGGTGCCGTACTCTCTTGCTGTATCCCCTGCTCCACTAGCCAGCCCTCATAGGCCTTGTACTCCCCGCCGTTATCACAACAAAGGGCCTTGAGGTTTTTGCTGATTTGCCGCTCAACCATTGCGACAAAGTGCTGCAGATTCTCCCTTACCTCACTCTTCTGCTTCATGAAGTACGTCCAAATCTGTCTGGTTTTGTTATCAATGAAGGTGAGGAAATACCTGCAGCCTCCGATTGAGACTGGCCGCAACGGCTCGCACACATCGGTGTGGACCAAATCGAGAGGTTCTCTCGCCAGATTTCTGTGCTTGTTCCCCTTGCGCCCTTTCCTCTTAGCCTTGCCCATGTGGCAGGCTTCACATACGTTCTTCTCCTTCCCCACACCCTCTCCGTTCCCCAAGGCCAAGCCCCGCACCAGCTTGTGCTTGCCCATTGTATCCAACGTGGACTCCAACGTGGCGGCATGGGCCAAGTGCCTGTGCCAAAGGTCTTGGCCACAGTTTGCTTCCGATGCCGTGGCAGCCCCAGCAACTGCTTTGGGTTGGGTGGGTGCCGCAGATTCCACTGCTTTTGTCAAATCTGCAGCTGTTGACGGGCGGCTGCTTTCTGCCTCTACCACCTGCCTGCTGCCGGCAGTCATGGCTGTCCTAGCTTTGGTAGCACCCTCCACCTTGGTTTGGAGGATGTAGAGGCCGTCCATGCGTGGAACCTCGGCCACCATAATCTTTGTAGGGTACTGTATTCTCACTATTGACGTGGGAAGGATGACGGCCCTATTCTTATCAAGAGGTATTGTTTATCATGTCCTTTTTGTACACTCTGTAATATGTGTATGGCACAAGCGGGCATGTGTAGTTTTCCACAAGGTGAGGTAGATCCAAGCATACTTGTGTCCACACATACATGTGTGTACACTACATAAGTATTTTTCATGTGATTTTTTTATGGAGCAAGAATCAAACAAACTCAATGAAGATAATGTCTAGTCTTTTTTGTCTGTTCTAGGTCTTTTAGGAGATTATTCAACCAAACCATTGTCTGCTAACAGCTCCATCTGGACACACTTGGAACGTATTGTGTTACTCTGGAAACAAGGGAGTCATTGATAGCATATGTAAAGTGGGGGGAATCTTTTGATACACGTTTAGAGATCCCCCCTCCCCCAAACACTGAAAGTGTATTGGGGGAGTGTACGTGGGAGTGTATGTGGTGCACTGGCAGGAAAATACAGAAGTGTATTCGTAAGTGTAACTTCTACAAAACATCTCTTAGAGCAATACAATTGTGTATTCTTCTGTACACCCCTCTCATACACTACCCAATACACTGGCCTGATACACTTTTAGTTTTGGGGACGGGGGGGG
>SZWC01022580.1:6031-38898 GCA_023375785.1 Penium margaritaceum
GAGAGAGAGAGAGAGAGAGGAAGAGAGAGGGAGAGAGAGAGAGTGGTGGTAGATAGAGAGGGAGACAGAGAGAGAGAGAGAGAAAGAGAGAGAGAGGGAGAGAGAGAGAATGGAGAGAAAAAGAGGGAAGGGGGAGATGAGAGAGAATGAGCGAGGGGGAGGGAGACAGAAAGAGAGGGAGAGAGAGGGAGAGAGAGAGGGAGAGGGGGGAAGGAGATATGGACAGGGAGAAGGAGACAGAGCGAGAGAGAGAGAGAGAAAGAAAGAAAGAGAGGGGGAGATAGCGAGAGAAAGAGAGAGAAAGAGAGAGAGAGAGAGGGAGAGAGGGGAGAGATGGAGAGACACAGAGGGAAGGGGAAGAGGAGATAGAGTGAGAGACTGGGAGGGGGACACAAGGAGAGAGGGAGAGAGGGAGAGAGGGAGAGAGGGAGAGAGAGAGGGGAGGGGGGGGGAGAGATAGAGAAGAGAGTAGAGAGGGAGAAGAGACAAGTGAGAGATNAGACTTGGAGATGGAGAGAGAGAGGGGAGAGGGAGAGAGAGAGAGAGGGAGGGAGAGAGGGGGGGGAGTGAGAGAGAGGGGGAGAGAGAGAGCGAGAGACAGAAGGGGAGAGTTGGAGATGGAGAGAGAGAGATGAGAGAGAGAGAGGGGGGAGGGGGAGAGAGAGAGGACGGGGGGGGGAGAGAGAGACAGAGAGAGAGACAGAGAGAGGGGAGAGAGAGAAAGAGAGAGGGACTGAGAGATAGAGAGAGAGAGTGACAGGGAGGAGGAGAGAAATAGAGAGAGGGATAGAGAGAGAGATAAGAGAGGGGAGAGACAGGAGAGACAAGAGAGAGATGGAGAGAGAGAGAGGATGGGGGGAAAATAGAGAGAGAGAGAGGGATAGAGACGGAGACAGAGAGTGAGGGAGATGGAGAGAGAGAGAGAGACAGAGAGAGAGAGTTGGAGATAGAGATAGAGAGGTGAAAAGGAGAGAGAGAGATAGAGAGAGAGAGAGAGATAGAGTGAGGGAGATGGAGAGAGAGAGTGAGAGACAGAGAGAGACAGAGAGAGAGTGAGGAGGAGAGGAAGAAAAAAGGAGGGGAGGGGGAGCGAAGGAGAGAGACAGAGAGAGAGTGAGAGGGAGAGGGAGAGAGAGAGGGGGGGAGAGAGAGAGAGGGAAAGAAAGAAGGAGAGAGAGAGAGAGAGGGAGAGAGAGAGAGAGAGAGAGAGACAGAGAGAGAGAGGGAGAGAGAGAGAGAGAGAGAGAGACAGAGAGAGAGAGGGAGAGAGAGAGAGAGAGAGAGAGACAGAGAGAGAGAGGGAGAGAGAGAGAGAGAGAGAGAGACAGAGAGAGAGAGGGAGAGAGAGAGAGAGAGAGAGAGACAGAGAGAGAGAGGGAGAGAGAGAGAGAGAGAGAGAGACAGAGAGAGAGAGGGAGAGAGAGAGAGAGAGAGAGAGACAGAGAGAGAGAGGGAGAGAGAGAGAGAGAGAGAGAGACAGAGAGAGAGAGGGAGAGAGAGAGAGAGAGAGAGAGACAGAGAGAGAGAGGGAGAGAGAGAGAGAGAGAGAGAGACAGAGAGAGAGAGGGAGAGAGAGAGAGAGAGAGAGAGACAGAGAGAGAGAGGGAGAGAGAGAGAGAGAGAGAGAGAGAGAGAGAGAGGGGGGGAGGGAGAGAGAGAAAGAGAAAGAGACAGAGAGAGAGGGGGAGAGAGAGAAAGAGAGTGAGAGAGAGAGAGAGCGGGGGGAAGGAGAGCAATGTAGAGAGAGAGTGAGAGAGAGAAAGAGGGAGAGAGAGGGAGAGAGATAGGGGAGAGACAAGAGAAGAGAGAGAAGAGAGTGGAGAGAGAGAAGAGAGAGAAGAGAGAGAGTGAGTGTGGATAGAGCAAAGAGAGAGGGATAGGGAGAAGAAGAGAGGGAGAAAGAGAAAGGGAGAGAGAGAGAGATAGATAGAGAGAGAGAGAGAGCGGGGAGAGAGGGATAGAGAGCAGGGAGGGAGGGGAGGGAGGGGAGAGGAGAAGAGAGAAGAGAATGGAGAGAGAGAAGGGAGGGGAGAGAGAGAAGAGAGAGAAGAGCAGAGAGAGAGGGAGAGGGGAGGGGGCAGAGGGCAAGAGGAGCAGAAAGGGTGGAGAGGGAAGCAGGGAGAGCGAGGGGAGAGAGAGAGTGGGGAGAGCAAAGAGGGAGAAGAGAGGAGAGGGAGGAAGAAAGGGAGAGCCAAGGACATACAGAGGAGAGAAAGGAGAGGGAGTGGAGAGAGAGGGTGGAGAGAGAGAGGAGAAGGGAGAGAGGATAGCAGAGAGAGCAGGAGAGAGAGAGAAGAGAGAGGGGAAGAGAAGAAAAGTGAGGAAGAGAAGAAAAAAAAACGAGAAGCCGGGACGAGACCCAGCGGGGGGGGGGGTCCTANCAGAGAGAGCAGGAGAGAGAGAAGAGAGAGGGGAAGAGAAGAAAAGTGAGGAAGAGAAGAAAAAAAACGAGAAGCCGGGACGAGACCCAGCTGGGGGGGGGGTCCTAGAATGCCGTGAGGGCAAGGCCATCAGGCGGAAAAGGCTGACAGGCCGTTTAGGGGCAGACAGCCCCGGGATCAGAGAGCCAAGCAAGAGGGGAAGGACAGCGGGAGGGGGGTTGGCCAGAGGCCACACACAGCAAGGGGGGGGGGCCGAGGGCCCAGAGTCCACAGTCTAAAGTCCAAATTATAGGCTGGGCTAGGGCTAGAGCTAGGGCTAGAGCTAGGAGGCTAAAACGCCAAGGGCCTAACGCCCTATGGCCTAACGCCGAGGCCGGAGCGGGAAGGAGGGGGAGGACGAGCTCCAGAGGCGGGATCTGAGCCGAGAAGCAACACGAGGGAGGTAGGAAGCAGAGGCCCGAGATAGGAGCGCAGGGCAGACACACGAAGCGGGCAAGGCCGGGCAAAGCGGAAGCGCAGAGGGGAGGAACGAACCTGCAAGAGCAAAGAAAGAACACGAGTGGTGAGAGAGGGATTGAGGAACAGAGGGAGGAGAAGAAAAAAAAGAAAAAAAAAACGACGAGGACAAGAAGGGCAAAAACGAAAGGCAACAAGGAGGCAATAGAGGGAAAGACGGGAAGGGGAAGAAGGGAGGGGAGGGAACGACAGGGAAACCCCGAAAGGGGCAGACCTGGCGGGAGGGAGGGACGACGTCCACGACGTCGGACGGTGCCACAACGATGGTGACGGGGCACAGGGACGGAAGCGACGACGTTCCTCGCAACCATCGCTGCAGCAACGGAGGCGGCGACGGCGGTTGTACGACAAGTGGCGATGGCCGACGGCTGCAGCCGCGGCCGGAAGCGGCGGAAGCGGAGAGCGGAAGCGGAAGCAGACGTGACGCGGAGCCCACATGCCCTTGATGGCTTGATGCCATGTTGATCATGGCAGGGTGAGCGGGAGACTAAGAGGAGAGGGACGGAGGAGAGTGGGGGAGGCGGGTGATGGGTGGATCCGGGAGTTAGTCGTGGAACTAACTCTCCCGCTTAGCTGTGAGGGGGGAGTGCTCTTGAGAGCTGTGAGGGGCAGAGAGCTCTCAAGAGCTGTGAGGGGGAAGCGCTCTCGAGAGTTGTGAGGGGAGGATCGAGGAGATGAGGACTTAGAGCGGAGGAGGATTGAGCGACGGTGAAATTGTGGGAATGGAATTGAAAAGTTAGCGTGAGTGGCCTGGGTGCGTGACCCCTATCAGGTCGCACCCCGGGTCTCGCGTGGCTTGCCACATTGTGTGGTGAACCACGTGAGACACAGGTGATACAGCTCGAGTGAATGTCAAGCGTGTCCCACAAACGCAGAGTGTTGGGAGACGTACTTCTCGCAAGAAGTACGTACGGGCAGAAATCAAGGACTAAACTATGCTGGCTAACCCAAATATCAATAAATGTATACCACTTTAACAATTTTCAGTTTAGATATTTGTCATTTTATAAATCAACATTCTTCAATATTTTCCATTTGAAATATTTTTTGTTTCATATGTTTGTAACTTTACATATTTGTCGTTCTACATACTCTTCATTTTAAATATTTGTCATTTTACATGTTCTCCATTTCATATATGTGTCTATTTTCAGTGTATATACTTGTTCTTTTACATATTTGTTATGTTAAATATTTGTCCATTTACATATTTGCCATTTTAAACAGTTGTCTATTTACATATTTTTCAGTCTAAATATCTGTCATCTTGCATGTTCGTCATTTGATATATTTGTCATGATACAAATTTGTCATTTTTCTTATTTGTCATCTTATACTTTTGTCATTTTACATTTTTGTCATTTTACATGCTTGTCACTTTACATATTTTTTATTTCAGACATTGGTTAGATTTAAAATATTTGTCATTCTTTACAAGTTTCATTTTAAACATCTGTCATTTGACATGTGTCAAATTTTATGTACTTGTCATCCTATGTATTTATAGTTTTACATCTTTTTCATTTTGCATCTTTGTAATTTGAAAAAATTGCCCTATTATGCATTTGTCATTTTACATATTTTTCATTGGTAATATTTGTCACTTCATAGGTGAGTCGATATTCATATTTGTCATTTTATATATTACTAAGTTTACTTATTTGCAATTCTATATATCTGTAATTATATATTTCTTTCATACTTCATATTTTCTTCCTATATATTTGAAATGCTATATATTTTGTCATTTTACATATTTTTCATCTTATATGTTTCTCATTTTATATATTTTTAATTGTCTATATTTGTCATTTGAAATATTTGACATTTTGTATACCTATCATTTCATACATTTGTCATGTAATATGTCTTTCATGTTATATATGTGTCATTTTGTACATTTGTCATTCTATATATTTTTCATTTAATACACTTGTCATGTGATATATTTTTGATCTCACATATTTTTTCATTTGATATATCTGTAATTTTAAACATTTGTCACTCTAGCAAATTTTCATGTTACATATTTGACATTTTACGTATTTGCAATTTTATATATCTTTCATTTTACAGATTTGTCATTTTACATACGTCTGTTTATGTATCAGTCATTTTGAATAGTTGTAATTTTATATATTTGTCATTTTATATCCTGTCATTTCACATTGTATGCGTGTTTCAGTTGTCTTTGCTTGCTCCAGTTTCGTACCCTTGCTCCAGCTGTCTTGGACTTGCTCCACTTGTCCGGGGCTTGCTCCAGTTGTCTTGGGCTTGCTCCGGTTGTCTTGGCCTTCCACCAGTTGTCTTGGGCTTGCTCCATCTGTCTTGGGCTTGCCCCAGTTGTATTGGGCTTGCTCTAGTTGTCTTGGGCTTGCTCGAGTTGTATTGGCCCTGCTCCAATTGTCTTGGGCTTGCGCAAGCTGTCTTGGCCTTGCTCCAGTTGTCTTGGGCTTGCTCCAGTTGTCTTGGCCTTACTCCAGTTGTCTTCAACTTGCTCCAGTTGTCTTGGGCTTGCTCCAGTTGTCTTGGGATTGCTCCAGTTGTCATGGCCTTGCTCCAGTTGTCTTCGGCTTGCTCCAGCTGTCTTGGCCTTGCTCCAGCTGTCTTGGCCTTGCTCCAGCTGTCTTGGCCTTGCTCCAGCTGTCTTGGCCTTGCTCCAGCTGTCTTGGCCTTGCTCCAGCTGTCTTGGCCTTGCTCCAGCTGTCTTGGCCTTGCTCCAGCTGTCTTGGCCTTGCTCCAGTTGTCTTGGGCTTGCTCCTGTTGTCTTGGGCCTGCTCCAGTTGTTTTGGCCTTGCTCCAGTTGTCTTGGCCTATCTCCAGCTGTCTTGGCCTTGCTCCAGTTGTCTTGGCCTTGCTCCACTGGTCTTGGAATTGCTCCAGTTCTCTTGGCCTTGCTTGAATTGTCTTGGGCCTGCACCTATTGTTCCGGGGCTGCTCCAGGTATTTTGTCCTTGCTTCATCTGTCTTCGCCTTGCTCCAGCTCTCTTGGCCTTGCTCCAATTGTCTTGGCCTTGCTCCAGTGATCTTGGCATTGCTCCAGTTCTCTTGGCCTTGCTCTAGTCGTCTTGGGCCTGCTCTTGTTGTCTTGGGCTTGCTCCAGTTGTAATAGCCTTGCTCAAGTTTTCTTGGCCTTGCTCCAGTTGTCTTGGGCTTGATCCAGTTGTCTTGGGCTTGCTCCAGCTCTCTTGCCCCTCCTTCTGTTGTCTTGGCCTTGCTCCAGTTGTCTTGGGCTTGCTCCTATTGTCTTGGCCTTGCTCCACTTGTCTTTGAATTGCTCTAGTTGTCCTGCGATTGCTCCAATTGTCTTGGACTTGCTCCCGTTTTCTTGGTTTTTCTCCAGTTGTCCTCGGCTTGCTCTTGTTCTCTTGGGCAAGCTCCATTTTTGTTTGGCGAGCTCCAGTTCTCTAAGGCTTGCTCCGGTTGTCTTGGGCTTGCCCCAATTTTCTTGGGCTTGCTCCAGTTGTCTTGGCATTGCTCCAGTTGTCTTGGCCCTGCTCCAAATGTTTTTAGCCTGCTCCACTTGTCTTGGCCTTGCTCCAGTTGTCTTGGGCTTGCCCCACTTCTCTTGGCCTTGCTCCAGTTGTCTTGGTATTGATCAAGTTGTCTTGGGCATGCTCCAGTTGTCCTGGCCTTTCTATAGTTTTCTTGTACTTGCTCCTGTTCTCTTGATCTCTCTCCAGTTCTCTTGGGCTTGCTCTAGTTTTCTTGGCCTTGCTCCAGTTGTCTTGGCCTTGCTTCAGGTGTTTTCGGCTTGATCCAGGTGTCTTGGGATTGCTCTAGTTGTCTTGGCCTTGCTCCAAACGTGTTGGGCTTGCTCCAGTTGTCTTGGTCTTGCTCTAGTTGTCTAGGTCTTGCTCCTGATTGCTAGGCCTTGTTCCAGTTGTCTTAGGCTTTCTCCAGTTGTATTGGGATTGCTCCAGTTGTCTTGGGATTGATCCAGTTGTTTTTGGCTTGCTCCAATTGTCTTGAACTTGCTCCGTATGTCCTGGCATTTATGGAGTTGTCCTAGGCTTGCTCCAGTTGTTTTGGGCTTGTCGCAGTTGCCTTGGGCTTGCTCCAGTTGTCTTGGCCTTACTTCAATTGTCTTGGGATTCCTCCAGCTATCTTGGGCTTGCTCCAGTTTTCTTGGGCTTGCTCCAGTTGTCTTGGCCTTGCTCCACTTGTCTTGGCCTCGCTCCAGTTGTCTTGGCCTTACTTCAATTGTCTTGGGATTCCTCCAGCTATCTTGGGCTTGCTCCAGTTTTCTTGGGCTTGCTCCAGTTGTCTTGGCCTTGCTCCACTTGTCTTGGCCTCGCTCCAGTTGTCTTGATGGTGCTCCAGTTGGTTTTGGCTTGCTCCACTTGTCTTGGCCTTGCTCAACTTATCTTGGCCTTGCTTTAGTTGTCTTGGACCTGCTCCAGTTATTGTGGGCATGCTTCAGTTATCTTGTGCTTCCTCCAGTTTTCTAGGTCTTGCTCCAGTTGTGTTTGGCTTGCTCCAGTTGTCCTGGGCTTGCTCTTGTTGGGTTTGGCATGCTCCAGTTCACTTGCGCTTGCTCAAGTTGTCTCGGGCTTGCCCCAGTTGTCGTGGCCTTGCTCCACTTGTCTTGGGCTTGCTCCTATTCGGTTGGCCTTGCTCCAGTTGTATTTGAATTGCTCCAATTGTCTTGAGATTGCTCCAGTTGTCTTGGACTTGCTCCAGTTTTCTTGGCCTTACTCCAGCTATCTTGGCCTTGCTCCAGTTGTTTTTGGATTTCTCCAGGTGTCTTGGTCTTGCTCCAGTTGTCTTGAGCTTGGTCCAGTTGTCTTTCCCTTGCTCCAGTTGTCTTGGCCTTCCTCCAATTGTCTTTGGCTTGTTCCCGTTGTCTTGGGCTTGCTCCATTTTTCTTGGCCTTGCTCCACTTGTATCAGGCTTTCTCCAGTTGTCTTGGGCTTGCTGAGTTGTCTCGGGCTTGCTCTAGGTGCCTTGGGTTTCCATAATCTATATTGGCCTTGCTTCATGTGTCTTGGGTTTGCTACAGCTGTCTTAGCCTTGCTCCAACTGTTTGGGCCTTGCTTCAGTTGTCTTTGCCTTACTTCGATTATCTTGGCCTTTCTCCAGTTCTCTTGCACCTGTTCCAGTTGTTTTGGGCTGACTCGAGCTGTCTTGGCCTTTCTCAAGCTTCCTTGGCCCTGATCCAGTTATTATTGACCTGCTCTAGTTGGCTTGGGCTTGCTCGAGTTGTCTTGCGTTTGGCCCAGTTTCCTGGGCTTGCTCCACTTGTCTTGGCATTGCTCAAGTGTCCTTGGGCTTACTCCAGTTGTCTTTGGATTTCTCCAGTTCTATTGGCCTTGCTCTAGTTGCCTTCGACTTGCTTGAGTTGTATTGGGCTTGCTCCAGTTTTCTTGGCCTTGCTCCAGTTGTCTTGGCCTTGCTCCAGGTGTTTTCGGCGTACTCCAGGTTTCCTGGGCTTGCTCCAGCTGTCTTGGGCTTGCTCCAGTTGTCTTGGGCTTGCTTCTGTTGTCTTGGGCTTGCTCCAGTTGTCTTGGTCTTGCTCCAGATTCCTTGGCCTAGTTCCAGTTGTCTTATGATTTGTCCAGTTGTCGTTGGATTGTAGCAGTTGTCTTGGGCGTGCTGCAGCAATCTTGGGTTTGCTCCAATTATCTTGTGCTTGCTCCAGATATCCTGGCCATTATCCAGTTGTCTGAGGCTTGCTCCAGTTGTTTTGGGATTGTCCCAGTTGTCGTGGGCTTTCTCTAGTTGTCTTGGCCCTACTCCAATTGTTTTTAGCCTGCTCTAGTTTTCCTGGGCTTGCTCCACTTGTCTTGAGCTTGCCCAAATTCTCTTGGCCTTGCTATTGTTGTCTTGGCCTTGCTACAGTTGTCTTGGGCATGCTCCAGTTGTCTTGGAATTTCACCAATTGTCTTGGCCTTGCTTTAGTTGTCTTGGACTTGCTTCAGTTGTCTTCAGCTTTCTCCAGTTTTCTTGGTCTTGCTCCACTTGTCTTGGCCTTGCTCCAGTTGTCTTGGCCTTGCTCCATGTGTTTTTGGCTTGCTCCAGGTTTATTGGGCTTGCTCCAGTTGTCTTGGCTTTGCTCCAGTTGTCCTGGGCTTGCTCCTGTTGTCTTGGGCTTGCTCCACATTGCTTGGCCTTGTTCCAGTAATCTTGGGCTTTCTCCAGTTGTCTTTGGATTTCCCACGTTGTCTTGAGATTGCTCCAGTTGTCTTGGGCTTGCCCCAATTGTCTTCGGCTTGCTCCAAATGTCCTGGTATTTATCCAGTTGTTGTAGGCTTGCTCCAGTTGTTTTGGGCTTGTCCCACTTGTCTTGGGCTTGCTCCAGTTATCTTCTGCTTGCTCCGGTTGTCTTGGCCTTGCTCCAGTTGTCTTGGGCTTGCTCCAGCTTTCTTGGCCTTACTCCACTCGTCTTGGCCTTTTTCCAGTTGTATTGGCCTTGCTCGAGTTGTCTTAGCATTGCACCTGTTGTCTTGGGCCTACTCCTGTTGTCTTGGGCTTGCTCCACTTGTCTTGGCCTTGCTCCAGTTGTCTTGTACCTGCTCCAGTTGTCTTGTACCTGCTCCACTTGTCTTGGGCTTGCTCTTACTTTCTTGGTCTTCTTCAAGTTGTCTTGGGCTTGCTCCAGTTGTCTTGGGCTTACTCCAGTTGTGTTTGGCGTGCTCAAGTTGACTTACGCTTGCTCCAATTGTCTTGGGCTTGCCCAAGTTGTCTTGGGCTTGCTCCGGTTGTCTTGGCATTGCTCCAGCTGTCTTGGCCTTGCTCCAGTTCTCTTGGCCTTGCTCTAGTTGTATCTTGGCCTATATCTATATGTATTAGGCCTCCTCAACTTGTCTTGGGCTTGCTCCAGCTCTCTTGGCCTTGCTCCTGTTGTCTTGGCCTTGTTCCCGTTGTCTTGGTCTTGCTCCACTTGTCGTGGCATTGCTCCAGTTGTCTTGGGCTTGTTCCACTTGTCTTTGCCTTGCTCAAGTTGTCTTGGCCTTGCTCCAGTTGTCTTGCACCTGCTCCAGTTTTCTTGGGCATGGTCCACTTGTCTTGGGCTTGCTCTTGCTTTCTTGGTCTTGCTCCAGTTGTCTTGGGCTTGCTCCAGTTGTCTTGGGCTTGCTCCAATTGTGTTTGGCGTGCTCTAGTTGACTTATGCTTGCTGTACTTGTCTTGGGCTTGCCCAAGTTATCTTGGGCTTGCTCCAGTTGTTTTGGGCTTACTCCACGTGTTTTGGTCTTCCTCCAGTGGTCTTCGGTTTGCTCCAGCTGTGTTGGCATTGCTCAAGTTATCTTGGCCTTGCTCCACTTGTCTTGGCCTTGCTCTAGTTGTGTCTTGGCGTAGTTCTAGATGTATTGGGCCTGCTCAAGTTCTCTTGGGCTGGCTCCACTTGTCTTGACTTTGATCCAATTTTCTTGGCCTTGCTCCAATTGTTTTTGGCCTCCTCGAGTTCTCTTGGGCTCGCTCTAGATGTCTTGGGTTACTCCAAGTTTTCTTGGCTTTGCTCCAGTTGTCTTGGCCTTGCTCCAGTTCTATTGAACTTGCTTCAGTTGTCTTCGTCTTGATCGAGTTGCCTTGGCCTTGCTCTAGTTGTCTTGGACTTGCTCCCGTTGTCTTGTGCTTGTTCCAGTTGTCCTTTGCTTGCTCCAGTTGCCTTGACCTTGCTCCAGTTGTCTTGGCCTTACCCCCGTTCTTATGGGCATCCTTCAGGTGTCTTGGGTTTGTTCCAAATATCTTGGCCTTGCTCCAGTTTCATTGGGCTTGCTCCAATTGTCTTGGGCTTTCTCCAGTTGTCTTGGGCTTGCTCTACTTGTCTTGGCCTTGCTCCAGTTGTCTTAGGCTTGCCCTTGTTGTCTTGGGCTTCCCCTACTTGTCTTGTGCTTGCTTCATTTGTCTTGGCCTTGCTCCAGAAGTCTTGACTTGCTCCATCTGTTTTGGCTTTTCCCTAGTTGTCATCCGCTTGCTCCAGATGTCTTTGGCTTGCGCTAGTTGTATTGGGCTGTCTCCAGTTATCTTGGGCTTGATCCAGTTGTCTTGGCCCTGCTGTAGTTGTATACGTCTTCCACCAGTTGTCTTGGGATTACTCCAACTTTCTTGGGTTTGCTCGAGTTATATTTCGCTTTCTCCAGTTGTCTTTGGATTGCTCCAGTTTGCGTAGCCTTGCTCCAGCCATCTTTGACTTGCTCCAATTATCTAGGGTTTGCTCCAGTTGCCTTGGGCTTGCTAAAGTTGTCTTGGCCCTGCTCCAGTTGTCTTGAGAGTGCTCCAGATGTATTGGCCTTGCTCTAGTTGTCTTGGGCTTGCTCCAGTTGTCTTGGCCTTGCTCCAGTTGCCTTGGACTTGCTCCAGTTTTCTGAGGCTTGCTCGAGTTGTCTTGGGCTTGCTCGAGTTGTCTTGGCATTCCTCCAGTTGTCTTGGCTTTGCCACAGTTATTTTGGGCTTGCTCCAGGTGTCTTGGGGTTCGTCCAATTGTGTTGGGCTTGCTCCATTTTTTTTGGCCTTACTCCAGTTGTCTTGGCCTTGCTCCTGTTTTGTTAGGCTTGCTGTAGTTGTCTTTGGCTTGGTCCAGCTGTCTTGGTCTTGCTCCAGTTGTCTTGGGCTTGCTCTAGTTGTCTTGGACTTGCTCCAGTTGTCAAGGGCTTGCTGCTGTGATCTTGGTCTTGCTCCATTTTTCTTTGCCTTACTCTAGTTGTTTTGGCCTTGCTCCAGTTGTCTTGGGATTGCTCGAGTTGTCTTGGGCTTGCTCCTATTGTCTTGGACTTGCTTGAGTTGTGTTTTTCTTGCTCCAGTTTTCCTTAGCTTGCTCCACATGTCTATGACTTGCCTCAGTTGTCTTGGCCTTGCTCCAGTTGTCTTGGCCTTGCTCCAGTTGTTTTGGGCTTGCTCATGGTGTCGTAGGCTTGTTCCTGTTGTCTAGGTCTTGCTCTAGGTGTCTTCGGCTTACTCCAGTTATCTTGGCCTTGCTTTAGGTATCTTCGCCTTCCTCTAGTTATCGTGGGCTTGCTCCAGTTGTCTTGGGCGTGCTCCAATTGACTTGGCCTTACTTCAGTTGTATCAGGCTTGTTGCAGTTCTCTTGGGCTTGCTCAGTTGTCTAAGGCTTGCTCTAGTTTTCTTGGGTTGCCTCCAATTGGCTTGGGCTAACTACATCTGTGTTGGCCTTGCACCAGTTGTCTTGGCCTTGCTCCAATTGTTTTTGCCTTGTTCCAGCTGTCTCGGCCTTGCTATACTTGTCTTGGGCCTGTTCCAGTTGTCTTGGGCTTGCTCCAGTCGTCTTGGCCTTGCTCCACGTGTCTTGGCCCTGCTTCAGCTGTCTTTGGCCTGCTCCTGTTGTCTTTGGCTTGCTCTCATTGTCTTGAGCTTGCTCCAGTTTTCTTGGCCTTACACCAGTTGTCTTGGCCTTCCCCCAGTTGTATGGGGCTTGCTCCAGTTTTCTTGGTCTTTCTCTATATGTCTTGGCCGTCCTCCAGTTGTCTTGGAATTCCTTCAGTTGTCTTGGGTTTGCTCTAGTTGTCTTGGGCTTGCTCTATTTGTTTTGGCCTTGCTCTAGTTGTTGTGGCCTTGCTCAAGTTATTCTTGGCTTGCTCCAAGTTCATTGGGCTTACTCCAGTTGTGTTGGCATTGGTCTAGTTTTCTTGGACTTGCTCGAGTTGTCTTAGGCTTGCTCCAGTTGTCTTCGGCTTGCTCCAGGTTTCTTGGCCTTGTAACAACTGTTTTTGGCTTCCTCCTGTAGTCTTGGCATTCTCCATCTGTTTTGGCTTTACCCTAGTTGTGTTGGGCTCGCTCCAGTTGTCTTGGGATTGCTTCAGTTGTATTGGGTTTGCCCTAGTTGTCTTGGCCTTGCTCCAGCTGTCTTGGTCTTACTCAGGTCATCTTGGGCTTAGTCCACTTGTCTTGGGCTTGCTCCAATTGTCTTGGGCTTCGTCCTGTTGTCTTGGGCTTGCTCTAGTTGTCTTGGGCTTGCTCCAGTTATCTTGACCTTGCTCCAGTTGTATCAGGCTTGCACCAGTTGTCTTGGGCTTGCTCCAACTGTCTTGGCTTTACTCCAGTTATCTTTAACTTGCTCTTGTTGTCTTTGGATTGCTCCAGTTTTCCTAGCCTGGCTCAGCTTTCTTGGACTTGCTCCAATTTTTTCCTGGCTTGCTCTACTTGTATTTGGCTTGCTTTAGTTGTCTTGGCCTTCCTCCAGTTGTTATCGGCTTGCTGCATGTGTCTTGGGCTTGCTCCAGTTCTCTTGGGCTTTCCATAAATGTCCTCAGCTTGCTGGAGTTGTCATGGCCCTTCTCCAGTTGTCTTGGGCTTGCTCCAGTTGTCTTTGGCTTGGTCCAGTTGTCTTGGTCTTGCTCCAGTTGTCTTGGGCTTGCTCCAGTTCTCTTGGGCTTGCTCCAGTTGTGTTTGGCATGCTCCAGTTGACGTACGCTTGCTCCACTTGTCTTGGGCTTGCCCCAGTTATGTTGGGCTTGCTCCAGTTGTTTTAGGCTTGCTCCACGTGTTTTGGTCTTCCTCCAGTTATCTTCGGTTTGCTCATGTTGTGTTGGCATTGCTCCAAATGTCTTGGCCTTGCTCCAGTTGTCTTGGCCTTGCTCCAATTGTGTCTTGGCGTAGATCCAGATGTATTGGGCCTGCTCAAGTTGTCTTGGGCTGGCTCCATTTGTCTTGACTTTGATCCAGTTTTCTTGGCCTTGCTCGCATAGTTTTTGGCCTCTGCGAGTTCTCTTGGGCTCGCTCTAGTTGTCTTATGTTACTCCAAGTTTTCTCTGCTTTCCTCCAGTTGTCTTGGCCTTGCTCCAGTTTTATTGGGCTTGCTTCAGTTGTCTTTGGCTTGATCCAGTTGCCTTGGCCTTGCTCTAGTTGTCTTGGACTTGCTCCCGTTGTCTTGGGCTTGTTCCTATTGTCCTTGGCTTCCTCCAGTTGCCTTGACCTTGCTCCAGTTGTCTTGGCCTTGCCCCCGTTCTCATGGGCATCCTTCAGGTGTCTTGGGTTTGTTCAAGATGTCTTTGCCTTGCTTCAGGTTTCTTAGTCTTGGTCACATTGTCTTGGGCTTTCTCCAGTTGTCTTGGGCCTGCTCTACTTGTCTTGGCCTTGCTCCAGTTGTCTTATGCTTACTCCTGTTGTCTTGGGCTTCCCCTACTTGTCTTGTACTTGTTCCATTTGTCTTGGGCTTGCTCAAGTCGTCTTGGCCTTCCTCCAGAAGTCTTGGCCTTGCTCCATCTGTTTTGGCTTTTCCCTAGTTGTCATCCGCTTGCTCCAGANGATGTCTTGGCCTTGCTTCAGGTTTCTTGGGCTTGGTCACATTGTCTTGGGCTTTCTCCAGTTGTCTTGGGCCTGCTCTACTTGTCTTGGCCTTGCTCCAGTTGTCTTATGCTTACTCCTGTTGTCTTGGGCTTCCCCTACTTGTCTTGTACTTGTTCCATTTGTCTTGGGCTTGCTCAAGTCGTCTTGGCCTTCCTCCAGAAGTCTTGGCCTTGCTCCATCTGTTTTGGCTTTTCCCTAGTTGTCATCCGCTTGCTCCAGATGTCCTTGGCTTGCGCCAGTTGTATTGGACTGTCTCTAGTTGTCTTGGGCTTGCTCCAGTTGTCTTGGCCTTGCTCTAGTTGTATACGTCTTGCACCAGTTGTCTTGGGATTGCTCCAACTTTCTTAGGTTTGCTCCAGTTATATTTTTCTTGCTCCAGTTGTCTTTGGATTGCTCCAGTTTGCGTAGCCTTCCTCCAGCCATCTTGGACTTGCTCCAATTGTCTGGGGTTTGCTCCAGATGCCTTGGGCTTGCTCAAGTTGTCTTGGCCCTGCACCTGTTGTCTTGAGCATGCTCCAGATGTGTTGGCCTTGCTCTAGCTGTCTGGGGCTTGCTCCGGTTGTCTTGGCCTTGCTCCAGTTGCCTTGGACTTGCTCCAGTTTTCTGGGGCTTGCTCGAGTTGTCTTGGGCTTGCTCGAGTCGTCTTGGCANCAGTTATATTTTTCTTGCTCCAGTTGTCTTTGGATTGCTCCAGTTTGCGTAGCCTTCCTCCAGCCATCTTGGACTTGCTCCAATTGTCTGGGGTTTGCTCCAGATGCCTTGGGCTTGCTCAAGTTGTCTTGGCCCTGCACCTGTTGTCTTGAGCGTGCTCCAGATGTGTTGGCCTTGCTCTAGCTGTCTGGGGCTTGCTCCGGTTGTCTTGGCCTTGCTCCAGTTGCCTTGGACTTGCTCCAGTTTTCTGGGGCTTGCTCGAGTTGTCTTGGGCTTGCTCGAGTCGTCTTGGCATTCCTCCAGTTGTCTTGGCTTTGCCCCATTGATTTTGGGCTTGCTCTAGGTGTCTTGGGGTTGGTCTAGTTGTCTTGGGCTTGGTCCATTATTTTGGCCTTACTCCAGTTGTCTTGGCCTTGCTCCAGTTTTCTTGGGCTTGCTCCAGTTGTCTTCGGCTTGGTCCACTTGTCTTGATCTTGCTCCATTTGTATTGGGCTTGCTCCAGTTGTATTATACTTGCTCCAGTTATCAAGGGCTTGCTCGAGTTATCTTGGGCTTGCTCCACTTTTCTTTTCCTTACTCTAGTTGTATTAGCCTTGCTCAAGTTGTCTTGGGCTTGCTCCAGTTGTCTTGGGCTTTCTCCTATTGTCTTGGACTTGCTCCAGTTGTCTTGTTCTGGCTCCAGTTTTCCTTAGCTTGCTCCACTTGTCTATTGCTTGCCTCAGTTGTCTTGGCCTTGCTCCAGTTGTCTTGGCCTTGCTCAAGTTGTTTTTGGCTTGCTCCTGGTGTCGTGGGTTTGTTCCTGTTGTCTTGGTCTTGCTCTAGGTATTTTGAGCTTGCTCCAGCTGTCTTGGCCTTGCTCTAGGCGTCTTTGCCTTCCTCCAGTTATCTTGGGCTTGTTCCAGTTGTCTTAGGCTTGCTCCAATCGACTTAGCCTTGCTTAAGTTCTATCGGGCTTGCTCCAGTTCTCTTGGGCTTGCCCCAGTTATCTAAGGCTTGCTCTAGTTTTCTTGGGTTGCCTCCAGTCGTCTTGGGATTACTACATCTGTGTTGGCCTTGCACTCGTTGTCTTGGCCTTGCTCTAGTTGTCTTTGCCTTGTTCCAGTTGTCTTGGCCTTGCTACAGTTGTCTTGGGCCTGTTCCAGTTGTCTTAGGCTTGCTCCCGTCGTCTTGGCCTTGCTCCACGTGTCTTGGCCCTGCTCCAGTTGTCTTTGGCCTGCTCCAGTTTTCTTTGGCTTGCTCTCACAGTCTTGAGCTTGCTGCAGTTTTCTTGGCCTTGCCCTAGTTTTCTTGGCCTTGCTCTAGTTGTATGGGGCTTGCTCCAGTTTTCTTAGGCTTTCTCTATATGTCTTAGGCTTCCTCCAGTTGTCTTGGAATTCCTTCAGTTGTCTTCGGTTTGCTCCAGTTGTCTTGGGCTTGCTCTTTTTTTTTTGGCCTTGCCCCAGTTGTTGTGGCCTTGCTCAAGTTATTCTTGGCCTGCTCCAAGTTCATTGGGCTTACTCCAGTTGTGTTGGCATTGGTCTAGTTTTCTTGGACTTACTCTAGTTGTCTTGGACTTGCTCCAGTTATCCTGGGCTTGCTCCAGGTTTCTTGGCCTTGTGACAGTTGTTTTAGGCTTTCTCTAGTAGTCTTCGCTTTCTCCATCTGTTTTGGCTTTGCCCTAGTTGTGTTGGGCTTGCTCCAGTTGTCTTCGGATTGCTTGAGTTGTATTGGGTTTGCTCTAGTTGTCTTGGCCTTGCTCCCGCTGTATTGGCCTTACTCTAGTCATCTTTGGCTTGGTCCACTTGTCTCGGGCTTGCTCCTGTTGTCTTGGGCTTCGTGGAGTTGTCTTGGGCTAACTCTAGTTGTCTTGGGCTTGCTCAAGTTATCTTGACCTTGCTCCAGTTGTATCAGGCTTGCACCAGTTGTCTTGGGCTTGCTCCAACTGTCTTGGCTTTGCTCCAGTTATCTTTAACTTGCTCTAGTTGTCTTTGGATTGCTCCAGTTTTTGTAGCCTTGTTCAGCTTTCTTGGACTTGCTCCAAATTTTTGGGGCTTGCGCTAGCTGTCTTGGGCTTGCTTCAGTTGTCTTGGCCTTCCTCAAGTTGTTATCGGCTTGCTACAGGTGTCTTGGGCTTGCTCCAGTTGTCTTGGGCTTTCTATGAATGTGTGCGGCTCGCTGGAGTTGTCTTCGCCCTGCTCTAGTTGTCTTGGGTTTGCTCTAGCTATCTTGGGCTTGCTCCAGTTGTCTTGGGCTTGCTCCAGTTTTCTTGGCCTTGGTCCAGTTGTCTTGGACTTGCTCCAGTTTTCTTGGGCTTGCTCTTGTTGTCTTGGGATTTTTGTTGTCTTGGCATTTATCCAGTTGTCTTGTCCTTGCCCCAGTTTTTTTGGGCTTGCTCTAGGTGTCTTGGGCTTGCTCCAGTTGTCTTGGGCTTGCTCCAGTTTTCTTGGCCTTGGCCCAGTTGTCTTGGACTTGCTCCAGTTTTCTTGGGCTTGCTCTTGTTGTCTTGGGGTTTTTGTTGTCTTGTCATTTATCCAGTTGTCTTGTCCTTGCCCCAGTTTTTTTGGGCTTGCTCTAGGTGTCTTGGGCTTGCTCCAGTTGTCTTGGGCTTCCTTTAGTTGTCTTGGGCTTGCTTTAGCTATCTTGGCCTTGCTCCACTTGTGTTAGGATTGCTCCAATGGTCTTGGGCTTGCCCAAGTTGTCTTGGGCTTGCTTTAGTTGTCTTAGGCTTGCTCCAGTTGTCTTGGCCTTACTCAAATTGTCTTGGGCGTGCTCAAGCTGTCTTGGCCTTGCTACAATTTTCTTGGCCTTGCTCCAGTGGTCTTGGACTCTCTCTAGTTCTCTTGGTCTTGCTCCAGTTTTTTTGGGCCTTATCGTTTTCAGAAGAATGCAAGAAAGAGAGCGGCAATAGTAGAAGCAAACAGAAGCAACGCAATATGCACAACTGCATATTTGCCATGACTGAAGCAGAAATACAGGAGTGGCTTCGAGGAGTTGGTTGCATATATTGAGAAAGGGCAAGGTGCGGAGGACGCAAGGTTAAAATGAGCTAGTGAGAGAGAGCAAGGGCGAAGTGAGTGATGGGTCGACAGGTCCTTGGGCAAAGAGCGACGGAGTGAAGAGTTCCAAGGTGAGAGTAGTTGGCGAAGGCATGATGGACAAGGTGCGAGCAAGGCAAAGATACGGCGGTGAAGCCGCGGAACTAAAGGGAATAGCATGCAGATAAATGTTCTGGTTGAACTATGAGGGAATCAACATCCTCGATAGATAGAGTAGAATCTGACAAATCATGAGAGACAACGGCTTCTTTTTTTTCTAGCCAGACACGGGTGACAACTGTCACTTTTCTTTTTGGATGACTTGACTGTTGGTTAAACGGTCGGTTGACCGAAGAGCCATTTGGTCAAGTTGGTTCGGATGGGGCCTGAACCTTTATTATGAGACTCAGATTTTTCCGAGGGATGGAAGGAGTGAGGCTGTTGGCTTGCTCATTTCCAACACTCTACCTGAACCAGGCTCATTAGGATCCGTAAATCACTTGGATACTCATCATCCGAGGAGATGAATGGATGGACCTCTGATCTTCTTATTCGATGAAGAGGTCTGGGGAGTTGAAGAGGTATGGGAGCAGAAGGTGGGATTTTGGACGGCTCTAATCCTATCAGCCGATTGGCCGGTATTACAGGATCGTTGAGTGGTCTGGGCCTCCCCTTCACACACTACAGTCTAATGTCATTAATGATTCTCTGAATGGAGTATGTATGTGATTGGATGATGCAGTGGAAGGTCTTGTGTGTGATGGTGTAGAGAATGGCTCAAACATGGTGCGTGACGTAGAAGTAGTCACCCCACTATGCTTGATCTAGACAATGAACAAAGGCACTGTCTTGTTGTAGGTATTCTTGTTCATTGCTTATGAGGGCAATGCAGGAGAAGCCTCACAGAATGATGCTGGTAGTTGTTGAGCTCAGGATGCTGTGCCAGACGCCAAAATTGGTGGTGTCATCATCATTGAAGTAGAGGAGTAGGAAGCGTTGAGAAAGAACCACGGTGGGCCACCAGGCACCATGATTTGGGGGCTCTGGTGGTACAAACATTGTCTTGATGGCTGGTAATCTGAGGGTTGAAAGTGTTTGTCTTGATTCCTTGCTCACCAAGTTTGATTTGTATGAAGTGGTGAATGGGAGGTGGTATTGGTCGTACGCAACAAGGATGTCAGTGCAGTTGCATGCTTTTGCAAGGTGCGCATTTCAACTGAGTGGAGTTTTTTCCAAAGTGGAGGGTGATAAAGCAGGCAGATGGAGGAGTGATCACATGGGCGAGTCACGTGTGCAGAGGGTTTGGATGTAGAGACATATCATCATGTAATGGGTGATGCAACCGGGCGGATTCCTTGTGCAGAGAGGATGATGAATGCGAACAATGGCTGAGTGGGCGCAGCGGCAAGGCCTCGTGCACTGCAGAAGTTTTGGCGTGGGTGCAGGTCATCACAAAATGGGCGATGCGACCGGGTGGATCCGTGTGCCGAGCGGATGAAAGCGGATGATGCCGGAGGATTCGATGATGAAAGAGTGGGTGCAGTGGCAAAAGCTCGTGCACTGTGAAGTGGGGGAGTAGGATGCGGCAAGGGGAAGGCAACTGCCACCGCGCCGCGAGAGATCTTCTGCTGGCGTGGGTGCAGGCTGCTGCAAAGTGGGCAGTGAGCTCTTGCACGTCCTTGTGCTAGGAATAGATGCTGATGATTGCTGACGAGGTAGAACCTGATGAAGTGGGCGCAGGGGCAAAATCACGTGCGCTGCAGAAGTTTTGGCATGGGCGCAGGTCATCACGGAACGGGCGATGCGACCGGGCGGATCCGTGGGCCGAGCGGAGAACAATGGGGAAAAGCGGAGAATGATTGTTGATTGAGTGTGCACTGGGGTAAAACCCCGTGCGCTGTGGAGGCAATGCTGATGATGATGTGAAATGTGATGAAAAAAGGTGGCTCCGAGGAGGCACAGGAAGGTGGGTAGGGGCTGATGCGAGGATGAACTGAAGGAAATGATCAATGCGAGCAGAAGATGGGAAGAATGTGCATAGACTGATGGTAAAGTTGACTGAGGAGGATGACGATGGCACAGCTAGAGTGGTGAAGAGGTGATGGCAGGAGGATGATGACAATGATGGGACGAGAGGAGTTGTAGCAGAGGGCGGATGACAAAGCGGGCGAAAGCGGAAGTTGCCGTTGGGCCAGACAACTAGTTCCTCAATTGTCAAGGGAGTGATGGCTTGTTCCCCAGTCAGCCCGAGACCAATGGGGAGGAAGACTGGTGGTGTCCGATATCTTGACAGCACGAGGAAGTCAGCTACAGTAGGGTAGGCCGTGAGATGGGCTATGATGCCAGTCCTTGTAAGCTAAGAGAGTGACGGGTTGTTCCCAAGTTGGCTCTAGACCAACGGACAGGAAGACTGGTGGTGCCAATGTCTTGAAGGCGGAAGGCAAGCTGCTTTAGCTGACAACGAGCACAGGCTGTGCAAGAGGCAGCTCGCGGTGATGGGCGTGAGAAAACTGAGGTAGAAAATGCGGATGGAGTAGATGATGTTGATGAGGAAGATGAAGAAGGCGGAAGCACTTGCGGGAGCTATGGTGATGAGACGTAGTAGACAGCGGGCAGCAAGAAGCTTCCAGAAAGATGACGGAAGATTGACGGTTTGAGAGCTGGTTTTGGCTGTTGTTGATGCCGAGTCGCCAAATTTCAGCCACGAGGGCGGGATGGGCACAGGGCTTACTCAGGATGACAAGATCTTTCTTCAATACGAGGAGTACTTCAAGCAGTACTATTTATGTGAGCTGCAGGCAGAGCAAAGAGACGAGAATTGGCGGTGGTGGCACTGGAGGAATGCCGATTACGGAAATAAAGCGATGGCGGCGGCAGAGAGATGACCGGGTCACGGGGCACCACGTGATGTTGCTTGATGATCTGATACCATGTCAGAAGTATTCAAGAGTGAGAATGGCAATAGCAGAAGCAAGCATGAGCAACAAAACATGCACAACAGCATCAGTGCTTTGACTCAAGCAATAAGACATGGGCAGCTTTGAGGAGTTAGTTACAGATCTTGAGAAAGGACGAGGTGCCGAGGACGCAAGGTAGACAAGAGCTAGTGAGAGAGAGCAAGGGCAAAGTGAGTGATGGGTTGGCAGGTCCTTGGACAAAGAGTGACAGAGCAAAGAGCTGCAGGATGAGAGTGGTTGGAGAAGGCACAATAGGCATACAAGCAGGGAAAAGACATGGCGGCGAAGCCGCGGAACCAAAGGGAACAGGATGCAAAGAACTGTTCTGGTTGAAGAACGAGGGAATAAACATCATCAATACATACAACAAAATAGGATAAATCGCGAGAGATAACAACTTATTCTCTGCTAACCGGACGTGGGTGATAGCTGTCACTTTTATTAGGGGATGACTTGACTGTTGGTTAAACAGTCAGGTGACCGAAGAGTTGTTTGGTCAAGTTGGTTCCGATGGGGCCTAAACCTTTCATCTCATACTCAAAATAGTCTGAGGGATGCAAGGAGTGAGGCTGGTTATCGCTCATCTCCAACACTATTGTTGTCTTGGGCTTGCTCTAGTTGTCTAGGCCTTGCTCCAGTTGTCTTCGCCTTGCTCTTGTTGTCTTGGGCCTGCTCCTATTCTCTTGGGCTTGCTTGAATTGTCTAGGGCTTGCTCCAGTTGTCTTTGGATTGCTCCAGTTTGCGTAGCCTTCCTCCAGCCATCTTGGACTTGCTCCAATTGTCTGGGGTTTGCTCCAGATGCCTTGGGCTTGCTCAAGTTGTCTTGGCCCTGCACCTGTTGTCTTGAGCATGCTCCAGATGTGTTGGCCTTGCTCTAGCTGTCTGGGGCTTGCTCCGGTTGTCTTGGCCTTGCTCCAGTTGCCTTGGACTTGCTCCAGTTTTCTGGGGCTTGCTCGAGTTGTCTTGGGCTTGCTCGAGTCGTCTTGGCATTCCTCCAGTTGTCTTCGCTTTGCCCCAGTGATTTTGGGCTTGCTCTAGGTGTCTTGGGGTTGGTCCAGTTGTCTTGGGCTTGGTCCATTATTTTGGCCTTACTCCAGTTGTCTTGGCCTTGCTCCAGTTTTCTTGGGCTTGCTCCAGTTGTCTTCGGCTTGGTCCACTTGTCTTGGTCTTGCTCCATTTGTATTGGGCTTGCTCCAGTTGTATTAGACTTGCTCCAGTTATCAAGGGCTTGCTCGAGTTATCTTGGGCTTGCTCCACTTTTCTGTTCCTTACTCTAGTTGTCTTAGCCTTGCTCCAGTTGTCTTGGGCTTGCTCGAGTTGTCTTGGGCTTGCTCCTATTGTCTTGGACTTGCTCCAGTTGTCTTGTTCTGGCACCATTTTTCCTTAGCTTGCTCCACTTGTCTATTGCTTGCCTCAGTTGTCTTGGCCTTGCTCCAGTTGTCTTGGCCTTGCTCAAGTTGTTTTTGGCTTGCTCCTGGTGTCGTGGGTTTGTTCCTGTTGTATTGGTCTTGCTCTAGGTATCTTGAGCTTGCTCCAGCTGTCTTGGCCTTGCTCTAGGCGTCTTTGCCTTCCTCCAGTTATCTTGGGCTTGCTCCAGTTGTCTTAGGCTTGCTCCAATCGACTTAGCCTTGCTTAAGTTCTATCGGGCTTGCTCCAGTTCTCTTGGGCTTGCCCCAGTTGTCTAAGGCTTGCTCTAGTTTTCTTGGGTTGCCTCCGGTTGTCTTGGGATTACTACATCTGTGTTGGCCTTGCACTCGTTGTCTTGGCCTTGCTCTAGTTGTCTTTGCCTTGTTCCAGTTGTCTTGGCCTTGCTACAGTTGTCTTGGGCCTGTTCCAGTTGTCTTAGGCTTGCTCCCGTCGTCTTGGCCTTGCTCCACGTGTCTTGGCCCTGCTCCAGTTGTCTTTGGCCTGCTCTAGTTGTCTTTGGCTTGCTCTCACAGTCTTGAGCTTGCTGCAGTTTTCTTGGCCTTGCCCCAGTTTTCTTGGCCTTGCTCTAGTTGTATGGGGCTTGCTCCAGTTTTCTTAGGCTTTCTCTATATGTCTTAGGCTTCCTCCAGTTGTCTTGGAATTCCTTCAGTTGTCTTGGGTTTGCTCCAGTTGTCTTGGGCTTGCTCTTTTTTTTTGGCCTTGCCCCAGTTGTTGTGGCCTTGCTCAAGTTATTCTTGGCCTGCTCCAAGTTCATTGGGCTTACCCCAGTTGTGTTGGCATTGGTCTAGTTTTCTTGGACTTACTCTAGTTGTCTTGGACTTGCTCCAGTTATCCTGGGCTTGCTCCAGGTTTCTTGGCCTTGTGACAGTTGTTTTAGGCTTTCTCTAGTAGTCTTTGCTTTCTCCATCTGTTTTGGCTTTGCCCTAGTTGTGTTGGGCTTGCTCCAGTTGTCTTCGGATCGCTTGAGTTGTATTGGGTTTGCTCTAGTTGTCTTGGCCTTGCTCCCGCTGTATTGGCCTTACTCTAGTCATCTTTGGCTTGGTCCACTTGTCTTGGGCTTGCTCCTGTTGTCTTGGGCTTCGTCGAGTTGTCTTGGGCTTGCTCTAGTTGTCTTGGGCTTGCTCAAGTTATCTTGACCTTGCTCCAGTTGTATCAGGCTTGCACCAGTTGTCTTGGGCTTGCTCCAACTGTCTTGGCTTTGCTCCAGTTATCTTTAACTTGCTCTAGTTGTCTTTGGATTGCTCCAGTTTTTGTAGCCTTGTTCAGCTTTCTTGGACTTGCTCCAATTTTTTGGGGCTTGCGCTAGCTGTCTTGGGCTTGCTTCAGTTGTCTTGGCCTTCCTCCAGTTGTTATCGGCTTGCTACAGGTGTCTTTGGCTTGCTCCAGTTGTCTTGGGCTTTCTATGAATGTGTGCGGCTTGCTGGAGTTGTCTTCGCCCTGCTCCAGTTGTCTTGGGTTTGCTCTAGCTATCTTAGGCTTGCTCCAGTTGTCCTGGGCTTGCTCCAGTTTTCTTGGCCTTGGTCCAGTTGTCTTGGACTTGCTCCAGTTTTCTTGGGCTTGCTCTTGTTGTCTTGGGGTTTTTGTTGTCTTGGCATTTATCCAGTTGTCTTGTCCTTGCCCCAGTTTTTTTGGGCTTGCTCTAGGTGTCTTGGGCTTGCTCCAGTTGTCTTGGGCTTGCTTTAGTTTTCTTGGCCTTGGTCCAGTTGTCTTGGACTTGCTCCAGTTTTCTTGGGCTTGCTCTTGTTGTCTTGGGGTTTTTGTTGTCTTGGCATTTATCCAGTTGTCTTGTCCTTGCCCCAGTTTTTTTGGGCTTGCTCTAGGTGTCTTGGGCTTGCTCCTGTTGTCTTGGGCTTCCTTTAGTTGTCTTGGGCTTGCTTTAGCTATCTTGGCCTTGCTCCACTTGTGCTAGGATTGCTCCAATGGTCTTGGGCTTGCCCAAGTTGTCTTGGGCTTGCTCTAGTTGTCTTAGGCTTGCTCCAGTTGTCTTGGCCTTACTCAAATTGTCTTGGGCGTGCTCAAGCTGTCTTGGCCTTGCTACAATTTTCTTGGCCTTGCTCCAGTGGTCTTGGACTCTCTATAGTTCTCTTGGTCTTGCTCCTGTTTTTTTGGGCCTTATCGTTTTCAGAAGAATGCAAGAAAGAGAGCGGCAATAGTAAAAGCAAACAGAAGCAACGCAATGTGCACACCTGCATATTTGCCATGACTGAAGCAGAAAGACAGGAGTGGCTTCGAGGAGTTAGTTGCATATATTGAGAAAGGGCAAGGCGCCGAGGACGCAAGGTTAAAATGAGCTAGTGAGAGAGAGCAAGGGCGAAGTGAGTGATGGGTTGGCAGGTCCTTGGGCAAAGAGCGACGGAGTGAAGAGTTCCAAGGTGAGAGTAGTTGGCGAAGGCATGATGGACAAGGTGCGAGCAAGGCAAAGATACGGCGGTGAAGCCGCGGAACTAAAGGGAATAGCATGCAGATAAATGTTCTGGTTGAACTATGAGGGAATCAACATCCTCGATAGATAGAGTAGAATCAGACAAATCATGAGAGACAACGGCTTCTTTTTTTTCTAGCCAGACACGGGTGACAACTGTCACTTTTCTTTTTGGATGACTTGACTGTTGGTTAAACGGTCTGTTGACCGAAGAGCCATTTGGTCAACTTGGTTCGGATGGGGCCTGAACCTTTATTCTGAGACTCAGATTTTTCCGAGGGATGGAAGGAGTGAGGCTGTTGGCTTGCTCATTTCCAACACTCTACCTGAACCAGGCTCATTAGGATCCGTAAATCACTTGGATACTCATCATCCGAGGAGATGAATGGATGGACCTCTGATCTTCTTATTGGATGAAGAGGTCTGGGGAGTTGAAGAGGTATGGGAGCAGAAGGTGGGATTTTGGACGGCTGTAATCCTATCAGCCGAGTGGCCGGTATTACAGGATCGTTGAGTGGTCTGGGCCTCCCCTTCACACACTACAGTCTAATGTCATTAATGATTCTCTGAATGGAGTATGTATGTGATTGGATGATGCAGTGGAAGGTCTTGTGTGTGATGGTGTAGAGAATGGCTCAAACATGGTGCGTGACGTAGAAGTAGTCACCCCACTATGCTTGATCTAGACAATGAACAAAGGCACTGTCTTGTTGTGGGTATTCTTGTTCATTGCTTATGAGGGCAACGTAGGAGAAGCCTCACAGAATGATGCTGGTAGTTGTTGAGCTCAGGATGCTGTGCCAGACGCCAAAATTGGTGGTGTCATCATCATTGAAGTAGAGGAGTAGGAAGCGTTGAGAAAGAACCACGGTGGGCCACCAGGCACCATGATTTGGGGGCTCTGGTTTTACAAACATTGTCTTGATGGCTGGTAATCCGAGGGTTGAAAGTGTTTGTCTTGATTCCTTGCTCACCAAGTTTGATTTGTATGGAGTGGTGAATGGGAGGTGGTATTGGTCGTACGCAACAAGGATGTCAGTGCAGTTGCATGCTTTTGCAAGGTGCGCATTTCAACTGAGTGGAGTTTTTTCCAAAGTGGAGGGTGATAAAGCAGGCAGATGGAGGAGTGATCACATGGGCGAGTCACGTGTGCAGAGGGTTTGGATGTAGACACATGTCATCATGCAATGGGTGATGCAACCGGGCGGATTCCTTGTGCAGAGAGGATGATGAATGCGAACAATGGCTGAGTGGGCGCAGCGGCAAGGCCTCGTGCACTGCAGAAGTTTTGGCGTGGGTGCAGGTCATCACAAAATGGGCGATGCGACCGGGTGGATCCGTGTGCCGAGCGGATGAAAGCGGATGATGCCGGAGGATTCGATGATGAAAGAGTGGGTGCAGTGGTAAAAGCTCGTGCACTATGAAGTGGGGGAGTAGGATGCGGCAAGGGGAAGGCAACTGCCACCGCGCCGCGAGAGATCTTCTGCTGGCGTGGGTGCAGGCTGCTGCAAAGTGGGCAGCGAGCTCTTGCACGTCCTTGTGCTACGAATAGATGCTGATGATTGCTGACGAGGTAGAACCTGATGAAGTGGGCGCAGGGGCAAAATCACGTGCGCTGCAGAAGTTTTGGCATGGGCGCAGGTCATCACGGAACGGGCGATGCGACCGGGCGGATCCGTGGGCCGAGCGGAGAACGATGGGGAAAAGCGGAGAATGATTGTTGATTGAGTGTGCACTGGGGTAAAACCCCATGCGTTGTGGAGGCAATGCTGATGATGAGGTGAAATGTGATGAAAAAAGGTGGCTCCGAGGAGGCACAGGAAGGTGGGTAGGGGCTGATGCGAGGATGAACTGAAGGAAATGATCAATGCAAGCAGAAGATGGGAAGAATGTGCATAGACTGATGGTAAAGTTGACTGAGGAGGATGACGATGGCACAGCTAGAGTGGTGAAGAGGTGATGGCAGGAGGATGATGACAATGATGGGACGAGAGGAGTTGTAGCAGAGGGCGGATGACAAAGCGGGCGAAAGCGGAAGTTGCCGTTGGGCTAGACAACTAGTTCCTCAATTGTCAAGGGAGTGATGGCTTGTTCCCAAGTCAGCCCGAGACCGATGGGGAGGAAGACTGGTGGTGTCCGATATCTTGACAGCATGAGGAAGTCAGCCACAGCAGGGTAGGCCGTGAGATGGGCTATGATGCCAGTCCTTGTAAGCTAAGAGAGTGACGGGTTGTTCCCAAGTTGGCTCCAGACCAACGGGCAGGAAGACTGGTGGTGCCAATGTCTTGAAGGCGGAAGGCAAGCTGCTTTAGCTGACAACGAGCACAGGCTGTGCAAGAGGCAGCTCGCGGTGATGGGCGTGAGAAAACTGAGGTAGAAAATGCGGATGGAGTAGATGATGTTGACGAGGAAGATGAAGAAGGCGGAAGCACTTGTGGGAGCTATGGTGATGAGACGTAGTAGATAGCGGGCAGCAAGAAGCTTCCAGAAAGATGACGGAAGATTGACGGTTTGAGAGCTAGTTTTGGCTGTTCTTGATGCCGAGTCGCCAAATTTCAGCCAGAAGGGCGGGATGGGCACAGGGCTTACTCAGGATGACAAGATCTTTCTTCAATACGAGGAGTACTTCAAGCAGTACTATTTATGTGAGCTGTAGGCAGAGCAAAGAGACGAGAATTGGCGGTGGTGGCACTTGAGGAATGCCGATTACGGAAATAAAGCGATGGCGGCGGCAGAGAGATGACCGGGTCACGGGGCACCACGTGATGTTGCTTGATGATCTGATACCATGTCAGAAGTATTCAAGAGTGAGAATGGCAATAGCATAAGCAAGCAGGAGCAACAAAACATGCACAACAGCATCAGTGCTTTGACTCAAGCAATAAGACATGGGCAGCTTCGAGGAGTTAGTTACAGATCTTGAGAAAGGACGAGGTGCCGAGGACGCAAGGTAGACAAGAGCTAGTGAGAGAGAGCAAGGGCAAAGTGAGTAATGGGTTGGCAGGTCCTTGGACGAAAAGTGACAGAGCAAAGAGCTGCAGGATGAGAGTGGTTGGAGAAGGCACAATAGGCATACAAGCAGGGCAAAGACATGGCGGCGAAGCCGCGGAACCAAAGGGACCAGGATGCAAAGAACTGTTCTGGTTGAAGAACGAGGGAATAAACATCATCGATACATACAACAAAATAGGATAAATCGCGAGAGATAACAACTTATTCTCTGCTAACCGGACGTGGGTGATAGCTGTCACTTTTATTAGGGGATGACTTGACTGTTGGTTAAACAGTCAGGTGACCGAAGAGTTGTTTGGTAAAGTTGGTTCCGATGGGGCCTAAACCTTTCATCTCATACTCAAAATAGTCTGAGGGATGCAAGGAGTGAGGCTGGTTATCGCTCATCTCCAACACTATTGTTGTCTTGGGCTTGCTCTAGTTGTCTAGGCCTTGCTCCAGTTGTCTTCGCCTTGCTCTTGTTGTCTTGGGCCTGCTCCTATTCTCTTGGGCTTGCTTGAATTGTCTAGGGCTTGCTCCAGTTTTCTTGGCCTTGCTCCAGTTATCTTGGCCTTGCTCCAGTTGTCTTCGCCTTGCTCTTGTTGTCTTGGGCCTGCTCCTATTCTCTTGGGCTTGCTTGAATTGTCTAGGGCTTGCTCCAGTTTTCTTGGCCTTGCTCCAGTTATCTTGGCCTTGCTCTCGTTGTCTTGGGCTTTTTCCAGTTGTCTAAGGCTTGCTCCAGTTTTCTTGGCCTCGCTCCAATTGTTTTGTCCTTGCTCCAGTTTTGTTGAACTTGCTCCAGGTGTCTTGGGCTTTCTCCGCGTTTGGTCATGCTTCAGTTGTCTTGAGCTTGCTCCAATTGTCTTGGCCTTGCTCCAGTTGCCTTGGCCTTCCTCCAGTTGTCCTGGGCTTACTCCCGTTGTCTTGAACTTGCTCCAGTTGTTTTCGCCTTGCTCAAGTTCTATTTTGATTGCTCCAGTTGTCTTGGGCTTGTCCAAGTTATCTTGGGATTGCTCTACTGCTCTTGGGTTTCCTCGATTTGTCTTGGCCTTGCTCCAGCTTTCTTGGGCTTGCAACAACTCCCTTGGCCTTGCTCAAGTTGTCTTTCCTTTGCTCCAGTTATCTTGAGCTTGCTCCAGTTGTCTTGGCCTTGATCCAGTTGTCTTGGCCCTGCTCCAGTTGTCTTGGCCTTGATCCAGTTGTCTTGGCCCTGCTCCAGTTGTCTTTGGCCTACTCCAGTTGCCCTGGGCTTGCTCAACTTGTCTTGCGCTTGCTCCAGGTTTCTTGGCCTTGCATAAGTTTTCTTGGGCTTGCTTCAGTTGTCTTGCGCTTGCTCCAGTTATCTTGGGCTTGCTCCAGTTGTCGTGGCCTTGCTCCAGTTGCGGTGGCCTTGCTCCGGTTGTTTTCGGCTTGATGCGAGTTTCTTGGGCTTGCTCCAGCTGTGTTGGCCATGGTCCAGTTTTATTCGTTTTACTCCAGTTGTCTTTGGCTTGCTCCAGTTGTCTTGGGCTTGCTCCAGGATTCTTCGCCTTCTTCCAGTTGGCTTCGGCTTGCTCCAAGTGTATTGGGCTTGCCCAAGTTGTCTTGGGCTTGCTCCAGTTGTCTTGGGCTTGGTCCAGTTGTCTTGGGCTTGCTCCAGTTGTCTTGGGCTTGCTCCAGGATTCTTCGCCTTCTTCCAGTTGGCTTCGGCTTGCTCCAAGTGTATTGGGCTTGCCCAAGTTGTCTTGGGCTTGCTCCAGTTGTCTTGGGCTTGGTCCAGTTGTCTTGGGCTTATTCCAGTTGTCTAGGCCTTGCTCCAGTTATATCAGGCTTGCACCGGTTGTCTTGGACGTTCTCCCATTGTCTTGGTTTTACTCAATTTATCTTTGGCTAGCTCCAGTTGTCTTTGGATTGCTCCACTTTTCGTATCCTTGCTCCAGCTATCTTGGACTTGCTCCAATTGTCTGGGGCTTGCTCCAGTTGTGTTGGTCTTGCTCCAATGGTCTTGGCATTTCTCCAGTTGTCTTCGGCTTGCTCCACTCGTCTTGGTCTTGCCGCAGTTGTCTTGGGCTTGCTCTAAATGTCTTAGGCTGGCTCCAGTTGTCTTGGCCCTGCTCCAGTTGTCTTGGGCTTGCTCCAGCTCTCTTGGCCTGGTTCCATTTGTCTTGGGCTTGCTCGAGTTGTCTTGGCCTTGCTCCACTTATCTTGGAATTGTTCCAGTTGTCTTGGGCTTGCTCCAGTTGTCTTAGGCTTGCTCGAGTTGTCTTGGCATTGCTCCAGTTGTCTTGGCCTTGCCCCAGTCATTTTTTGGGCTTGCTCAAGGTGTCTTGGTATTGCTCAAGTTGTGTTGGCCTTGCTTAAGATTTATTTGGCCTGCTCCTGTTTTCTTGGGCTTGCTCTGGTTGTCTTGCGCTTGCTCGAGTTGTCTTGGCCTTGACCCTTTGTCTTAGGCTTGCTCCACTTGTCTTGGGCTTGCCCAAATAGTCTTTGACTTTCTCAAGTTATCTTGGGCTTGCTCCAGTTGTATTGGCCTTTCTCCAGTTCGCTTGGGCTTGCTCCAGCCTTCTTGGCCTTGCTCTAGTCTTCTTAGCCTTGCTCTATTGGTCTTGGTCTTGCTCCAGTTCTCTTGGCCTTTCTCCAGTTCTCTTGGATGTGCTGTTGTTGTCTTGGGCTTGCTCTAGTTGTCTTGGCCTTGCTCCAGTTATCTTGGCCTTGCTCTTGTTGTCTTTGGCATGCTCTCGTTTTCTTAGGCCTTCTCCAGTTTTCTAGGGCTTGCTCCATTCATCTTGGCCTTTCTCAAGTTATATTGGCCTTGCTCAAGTTGTCTAGGTCTTGCTCCTGTTGTCTTCACCTTGCTCTAGTTGTCTCGAGCTTGCTCCAGTTGTGTACGGCTCGCTCGGGTTGCCTTGGGCTTGCTCCAGTTTTCTTGGCCTTACTCCAGTTCTCTTGGCTTTGCTCCAGTTGTCTTGGGCTTGCTCCAGTTGTCTTGGGCTTGTTCCTATGGTCTTGTACTTACTCCAGTTGTCTTGGCCTTGCTCCAGTTGTCTTGGCCTTCCTCCAGTTGTTGGGGGCTTGTTCCGGGTGCCTTAGGCTAGTTCAAGTTGTATTGGTCTAGGTCCAGTTGTCTTGAGCTTGCTCCAGTTGTCTTGGCCTTGCTTCAGGTGTCTTTGTCTTCCTCCAGTTTTCTTGGGCTTGCTCGAGTTGTCGTGGCCTTGCTTCTGTTGACTTGGCCTTGCTCCAGTTGTATCAGGATTGCTCCAGTTCTCTTGGAATTATCCCAGTTGTCTTGGGCTTCCTGTAGTTTTCTTGGGTTGCCTCCATTTGTCGTGGCCTTGCTCCAATTGTCTTGGGCTTGCTACAGCTGTCTTGGCCTTGAATCCAGGTTGGTTTGGCCTTACTCCATTTGTCCTGGCCTTGCTCTAGTTTTCTTGGGCTTGCTCTAGTTGTCTTAGGCTTGCTCCAGTTGTCCAGTCCTTTCTCAGTTGTCTTAGCCTTGCTGCAGTTAACTTAGGCCTGCTCCAGTTGTCTTGGACTTGCCCCAGTTGTCTTGGGCTTGCTCCAGTTGTCTTAGGCTTGCTCCAGTTGTGTTGGCCTTGCTCCAGTTCTCTTGGGCTTGCTCCAACTATCTTGGCCTTGCTCCAGTTTTCTTGGCCTCGCTCCGGTAGTCCTGGCCTTGCTCCAGTCTTCTTGGTCTTGCTCCAGTTGTCTTGGGTGTGCTCTTGTTTTCTTGGGCTTGCTCCAGTTGTCTTGGTCTTGCTCCAGTTGTGTTCGCCTTGCTCTTGGTGTCTTGGGCTTGCTCAAGTTGTCTTTGCATTGCTCCAGTTGTCTTGGGCTTGCTCCAGTTTTCTTGGCCTTGCTTTAGTTGTCTTGGCCTTGCTCCAGTTGTTTTGGGCTTGCTCCGGGTCTCTTTGGCTTGCTCGAGTTGTCTTGGTCTTGCTCCAGTTGTCTTGAGCTTGCTCCAGTTGTCATGCCCTTGGTCCAGTTGCCTTGGCCTTCCTCCATTTGTCTTGGGCTTGCTCCAGTTGTCTTGGTCTTGCTCCAGTTGTCTTGAGCTTGCTCCAGTTGTCATGCCCTTGGTCCAGTTGCCTTGGCCTTCCTCCATTTGTCTTGGGCTTGCTCCAGTTGTCTTGGCTTTGCTCCAGTTGTATCAGGCTTGCTCCAGTTGGCTTTGGATTGCCCGAGCTATCTTGGGCTTGCTGTAGTGCTCTTGGGTTCCTCAATTTGTCCTGGCCTTGCTCCAATTGTCTTGGGCTTGCAACAACTGCCTTGGCCGTGCTCAAGTTGTCTTAGTCTTGGTCCAGTTGTCTTTGGATTTATCCAGTTTTCTTGGCTTTACTATAGTTGCCTTAGCCCTGCTCCAGTTGTCTTGGTCTTGCTCTAGTTGTCTTGGGCTTGCTCCAGTTGTCTTGGGCTTGCTCCAGTTGTCTTGGCCTTGCTCTAGTTGTCTTGGACATGATTCTGTTGTCTTGGGCTTACTCCAATTTCCTTGGGCTTGCTCAAGTTGTCTTGGCCTTGCTTGAGTTGTCTTGGCCTTGCTCCAAGTTTTTTTGGCTTGCTCCAAGTGTCTTGTGCTTGCTTCAGTTGTCTTGGCCCTGCTCCAGTTTTCTTGAGCTTGCTCCAGTTTTCTTGTGATTGCTCCAGTTGTCTCAGGCTTGCTCAGTTTTCTTGGGCTTGCCCCAATTTTCTTGGGATTGCTCCAATTGTCTTGGGCTTGCTCCAGTTGTCTTGTCCTTGGTCTAGTTGTCATGGCCTTGCTCCGAATGTCTTGGCATTGCTCCAGTTGTCTTGGCCTTGATCTAGTTGTCTTGGCCCTCCTCCAGATGTCTTGGGCTTGATCCATTTGTTATAGGCTTGCTCTAATTGTCTTGGGCTTGCTTCAGTTGTCTTGGGCTTGCTACAGTTCTATTCCCCTTGCTCCCGATGTCTTGGTCTTGCTCCAGTTGCCTTGGGTTTGCTCCAGTTTTCTTGGCCTTAATCCAGTTGTCTTGGACTTGCTCCGGTTATCTTGTGTTTACTTCAGTTGTTTTGGGCTTGCTCCAGTTGTCTTGGCCATGATCCAGTTGTCTTGGCCTTGCTCTAGTTGTCTTGGGCTTGCTCCACTTGTCTTGGGCTTGCTCCAGTTGTATTGGGCCAGCTACAGTTGTCTCGGGCTTGCTCTGTTGTCCTGGGCTTTCTCCAGTTGTCTTGACTTTGCTCCAGTTTTATCAGGCTTGCTCCAGTTGTCTTCGGCTTGCCCCTGTTGTCTTGGGCTAGCTCTGTTTGTCTTGGGCTTCCTCGACT
>SZWC01022581.1:0-32124 GCA_023375785.1 Penium margaritaceum
CGCACCACTCCGCAACCACTTCGCACCACTCCGCAACCAGTTTGCACCACTCCGCAACCAGTTCGCACCACTCCGCAACCAGTTCGCACCACTCCACAGCCAGTTCGCACCACTCTGCAACCAGCCCTCACCACTCTGGAACGGCAACCAGTTTGCACCACTCCGCAACCAGTTTGCACCACTCCACAACCAGTTCGCACCAGATGTACTGTGCATGACCTTGCAGGTATAAACAATTGAAAAAAAAACTGTGGCTTGGCACGGCTGTTGTGCGCAATGCCTTGACAAAGGTGGCATGTGCCACTGACCATGACCACAAAGTTTACCAAGTACCTTAAACGGCTATGAATCATTACACGAGTCAGCCATGGTCAGAGTGTCCAATCACACTGCAGATATACTAGGAATGACCTTACAGGTATAAACAAAGTAGAATACTGGTGGCTCGGTGTGGCTATTGTGCGCAATGCCTTGACAAAGTTGGCATGTGCCACTGACCATGCCCACAAATGTATCCAAGTGACTTTTACTTCTATTGATCATAACACGAGTCAGCCACGGTCAGAGTGTCTAATCACAGTGCAGATGTACTAGGCATGCTTTTGCAGGTGCAAACAAGGTAGAATACTGGTGGCTCGGTGTGGCTATTGTGCGCAATGCCTTGACAAAGTTGGCAAGTGTCACTGACCATGACTACAAAGTTTACCAAGTGACTTTAACTTCTACGAATCATAACACGAGTCAGCCGGTAAGAGTGCGCAATCACAGTGCACATCTAATATGCATGACCTTGCAGGTATAAACCAGGGAAAAAACCGGTGGCTTGGCACAATCATTGTGCGCAATGCCTTGACAAAGTTGGCATGTGCCACTGACCATGACCACAAAGTATACCAAGTACCTTAAACGGCTAAGAATCATAACACGAGTCAGCCACGGTCAGAGTGTTTAATCACAGTACAGATATACTGGGCATGACCTTGCAGGTATAAACAAGGTAGAATACTGGTGGCTCCGTGTGGCTATTGTGTGCAATACCTTGACAAAGTTGGCATGTGCCACTGACCATGACCACAAAGTTTACCAAGTGACTTTAACTTCTAGGAATCGTAACACGAGTCAGCCAGAGTCAGAGTGCCCTATCACAGTTCAGATGTATTAGGCATGACCTTTCAGGTATAGACAAGGTGAAAAACCGGTGGCTTGGCACGGCTATTTTGCGAATTACCTTGACAAAGTTGGCATGTGCCACTGACCATGACCACAAAGTTTGCCATGTACCTTAAACAACTATGCATCATAACACGAGTCAGCCACGGTCAGAGTGTCCAATCACAGTGCAGATGTGCTAGGCATGATCTTGCAGGTGCAAACAAGGTAGAATACCGGTGGCTCGGTGTGGCTATTGTGCGCAATGCCTTGACAAAGTTGGCATGTGCCACTGACCATGACCACAAAGATGACCAAGTAACTTCAAATACTACGAATCATAACACGAGTCAGCCACGGTCAGAGTACCCAGTCATGCTGCACATCTAATATGCATGACCTTTCGTGTATGAACAGGGTAAAAAACCGGTGTCTTGGGACGACTATTGTGCGCAATGCCTTGACAAAGTTCGCATGTGCCACTGACCATGACCACATAGTTTACCAAGTGACTTTAACTTCTAGAATTTGTAACACGAGTCAGCCACAGTCAGAGTGCCCAATCACAGTTAAGATGTACCAGGCATGGCCTTGCAGGTATAAAAAAAGGTAAAAAACTGGTGGCTTGGCGCGACGATTGTGCGCAATGCCTTGACAAAGTTGGCATGTGCCACTGACCATGACCACAAAGTTTACCAAGTACCTTAAACGGCTATGAATTATAACACAAGTCAGCCACGGTCAGAGTGTCCAACCAAAGTGCAGATGTACTAGGCATGACCTCACAGGAATGAACAAGGTAGAATACTAGGGGCTTGGTGTGGCTATTGTGCGCAATACGTTGACAAAGTTGGCATGTGCCACTGACCATGACCACAAATGTATCCAAGTGACTTTTACCTCTATTGATCATAACAAGAGTCAGCCACGGTCAGAGTGTCCAATCACAGTGCAGATGTACTAGACATGATCTTGCAGGTACAATCAAGGTACAATTCTGGTGGCTCGATGTGGCTATTGTGCACAATGCCTTGACAAAGCTGGCATGTGCCACTGACCATGACCACAATGTTTACCAAGTGACTTGAACTTCTATGAATCGTAACACGAGTCAGCCACGGTCAAAGTGCTTAATCACAGTGCACATCTAATATGCAGGATCTTGCAGGTTTCAACAAGGTAAAAAACCGGTGGATTGGCACGGCTACTGTGCGCAATCCTTTGACAAAGTTGGCATGTGCCACTGACAATGACCACAAAGTTTACCAAGTGATTTTAACTTCTACGAATCGTAACACGCGTCAGCCACAGTCAGAGTGTCCAATCACAGTGTACATCTAATATGCATTACCTTGCAGGTATAAACAGGGTAAAAATCCGGTGTCTTGGCACGGCTATTGTGTGCAATGCCTTGACAAGGTTGGCTTGTGCCACTAACTATGACCAAAATGTTTACCAATCACCTTAAACGGCTATGAATCATAACACGAGTCAGCCACGGTCAGAGTATCTAATCACAGTGCAGATGTACTGTGCATGATCTTGCTGGTGCAAACAAGGTAGAACACTGGTGGCTCGGTGTGGCTTTTGTGCGCAATGGCTTGACAAAGTTGGCATGTCCCACTGACCATGACCACAAGTGTATCAAAGTGACTTTTACTTCCATTAACTATAACACGAGTCAGCCACGGTCAGAGTGTCGAATCATAGTGCAGATATACTGGGCATGACCTTGCAGGTACAAACAAGGTAGAATACTGGTGCCACGGTGTGGCTATTGTGCGCAATGCCTTAAGAAAGTTGGCATGTGCCACTGACCATGACCAGAAATGTATCCTAGTGACTTTTACTTCTATTTATCATAACACGAGTCAGCCACGGTCAGAGTGTCCAATCACACTGCAGATGCACTAGGCATGATCTTGCACGTACAAACAAGGTAAAACACTGGTGGCTTGGTGTGGCTATTGTGCGCAATGCCTTGACAAACTTAGCATGTGCCACTGACCATGACCACAAAGTCTATCAATTCCTTTTAATGACTATGAATCATAACACGAGTCAGCCACGGTCAGACTGTCCAATCACAGTGCAGATATACTGGGCGTGCCCTTGCAGGTATAAAGAAGGTAGAATACTGGTGGCTCGGTGTGGCTATTGTGCGCAATGCCTTGACAAAGTTGGCATGTGCCACTGATCATGACCACAAAGTTTACCAAGTGACTTTAACTTCTACGGATCATAACACGAGTCAGCCACAGTCAGAGTACCCAATCACAGTTCAGATGTACTAAACGTGTCCTTGTGGGTATAAACAAGGTAAAAAACGGATGGCTTGGCACGGCTATTGTGCGCAATGCCTTGACAAAGTTGGCATGTGCCACAGACCATGACCATAAATGCATCCAAGTGACTTTTACTTCTATTGATCATAACACGAGTCGCTCACGGTCAGAGTGTCCTATCATAGTGCAGATGTACTAGGCATGATCTGGCAAGTTCAAACAAGGTAGAATACTGGTGGCTCGGTGTGGCTATTGTGCGCAATGCCTTGACGAAGTTGGCATGTGCCACTGACCATGACCACAAAGTTTACCAAGTGACATTAACGTCTACGAATCGTAACACAAGTCAGCCACGGTCAGAGTGCCCAGTCGAAGTGCACATCTAATATGCATGACCTTGCAGGTATAACCAAGTTACAAAACCGGTGGCTTGGCTGGTTATTGTGCGCCATTCCTTGACATAGTTGGCATGTGCCACTGACCATGACCACAAAGTTTACCAAAAACCTTAAACGGCTATGAATCATAACACGAGTTAGCCACGGTCAGAGTGTCCAATCACAGTACAGATATACTGCCCATGACCTTGCACGTATGAACAAGGTAGACTACTGGTGGCTATGTGTGGCTATTGTGCGCAATGCCTTGACAGAGTTGGCATGTGCTAATGACCATGACCACAAATATATCCAAGTGGCTTTTACTTCTATTGATCAGAACACGAGTCAGCCACGGTCAGAGTGTCCAATCACAGTGCAGATGTACTAGGCATTATCTTGCAGGTGCAAACAAGGTAGAACACTGGTGGCTCGGTGTGGCTATTGTGCGCAATGCCTTGATAAAGTTGGCATGTGCCACTGACCATGACCACAAAGTTTACCAAGTGACTTTAACTTCTTCGAATCATAACACGAGGTAGCCACAGTCAAAGTACCCAATCACAGTGCACATGTAGTATGCATGACCTTGCAGGTATGAATAGGGTAAAGATCTGGTGTCTTGACATGGCTATTGTGCGCAATGTCTTGACAAAGTTGGCATGTGTCAATGACCACGACCACAAAGTTTACCAAGCGACTTTAACTTACACGAATCGTAACACGAGTCAGCCACAGTCAGAGTGCATAATCACAGTGCACATCTAATATGCATGACCTTGAAGGTATAAACAAGTTAAAAAACCGGTGGCTTGGCACGGCTATTGTGCGCAATGCCTTGAGAAAGTTGGCATGTGCCACTGACCATGACCAGAAAGTTTACCAAGTACCTTAAACGGCTATGACTCATAACACGAGTCAGCCACGGTCAGAGTGTCCAATCACAGTACAGATATACTGCGCATGACCTTGCAGGTATGAACAAGTTAGAATTCAGGTGGCTCGGTGTGGCTATTGTGCGCAATGCCTTGACAAATTCGGCATGTGCCATTGACCAAGACCACAAATGTGCCCAAGTGACTCTTACTTCTATTGATCATGACACGAGTCAGCCATGGTCAGAGTGTCCAGTCACAGTGCAGGTGTACTAGGCATGATTTTGCAGGTGCACACAAGGTAGAATACTGGTGGCTCGGTGTGGCTGTTTTGCGCAATGCCTTGACAAAGTTGGCATGTGCCACAGACCATGACCACGAAGTTTACCAAGTGACTTTAACCTCTACGAATCACAACACGAGTCAGCCACGGTCAGAGTACCCAATCACAGTGCAAATATAATTTGCATGACCTTGCAGGTATAATCAGGGTAAAAAACCAGTTTCTTGGCACGGCTATTGTGCGCAATGCCTTGACAAGGTTGGCATGTGCCACTGACCATGACCATTAAGTTTACCAAGTGACTTTCACTTCTACGAATTGTAACACGAGTCAGCCACAGTCAGAGTGCCCATTCACAATTCAGATGTACTAGGCATGACCTTGCATGTATAAAAAAGGTAAAAAAACCCGTGGCTTGGCACGGCTATTGTGCGCAATGCCTTGACAAAGTTGGCATGTGCCACTGACCATGACCACAAAATTTACCAAGTACCTTAAACTGCTATGAATTATAACACAAGTCAGCCACGGTCAGAGTGTCCAATCACAGTGCAGATGTACTATGCATGACCTTATAGGAAGGAACAAGGTAGAACTCTGGTGGCTTAGTGTGGCTATTGTGTGCAATGCCTTGACAAAGTTGGGCAGCGGCCACTGCCCATGACCACAAACATATCAAAGTGACTTTTACTTCTATTGATCATAACACGAGCCAGCCACGGTCAGAGTGTCCAATCAGAGTGCAGATGTACTAGGCATGATCTTGCAAATGCAAACAAGGTAGAATACTGGTGGCTCGCTGTGGTTATTGTGCACAATGCCTTGACAAAGTTAGCATGTGCCACTGACCATGACCACAAAGTTTACCAAGTGACTTTAACTTCTACGAATCGTAACACGAGTCAGCCACAGCCAGAGTGCCCAATCACAGTCCACGTGTACTAGGCATGACCTTGCAGGTATAAACAAGGAAAAAAACCGGTGGCTTGTCATGGCTATTGTGCGCAATGCCTTGACAAAGTTGGCATGTGCCACTGACCATGGCTACAAAGTTTACAAAGTACCTTAAACGGCTATGAATCATAACACGAGTCAGCCTTGATCAGAGTGTCCAATCACAGTGCAGATATACCAGGCATGACCTTACACGTATAAACAAGGTAATACACTGGTGGCTCGGTGTGGCTATTGTGCGCAATAGCTTGATAAAGTTGGCATGTGCCACTGACCATGACCACAAATGTGTCCAAGTGACTTTTACTTCTGTTAATTATAACACGCGTCAGCCACGGTCAGAGTGTCCAATCACAATGCAGATGTACTAGGCATGATCGTTTAGGTGCAAACAAGGTGGAATACTGGTGGCTCGGTGTGGCTATTGTGCGCAGTGCCTTGACAAAGTTGGCATGTGCCACTGACCATCACCACAAAGTTTACCAAGTGACTTTAACTTCTTCGAATCATAACACGAGGTAGCCACAGTCAGAGTACCCAATCACAGAGCACATGTAATATGCATGACCTTGCAGGTATGAATAGGGTAAAAATCTGGTGTCTTGACACGGCTATTGTGCGCAATGTCTTGACCAAGTTGGCATGTGTCAATGACCATGACCACAAAGTTTACCAAGTGACTTTAACTTATACGAATCGTAACACGAGTCAGCCACAGTCAGAGTGCCTAATCACAGTGCACATCTAATATGCATGACCTTGCAGGTATAAACAAGTTAAAAAACCGGTGGCTTGGCACGGCTATTGTGCGCAATGCCTTGAGAAAGTTGGCATGTGCCACTGACAATGACCACAAATTTTACCAAGTGACTTCTACGAATCGTAACACGAGTCAGCCACAGCCAGAGTGCCAAATCACAGTCCACATGTACTAGGCATGACCTTGAAGGTATAAACAAGGCTAAAACCGGAGGCTTGGCACGGCTATTGTGCGCAATGCCATGGCAAAGTTGGCATGTGTCACTGACCATGACCACAATGTTTTCCAAGTACATTAAACGGCTATAAATCATAACACGAGTCAGCCACGGTCAGAGTGTCCTATCACATTGTAGATATACCGGGCATGACCTCACACGTATAAACAAGGTAGAACACTGGTGGCTCGGAGGGGCTATTGTGCGCACTTCCTTGACAAAGTTGGTATGTTCCACTGACCATGACCACAAATGTATCCAAGTGATTTTTACTTCTATTGGCCATGACACGAGTCAGCAACGGTTAGTCCAATCACAGTGCAGATATACTAGGCATGATCTTGCAGGTACAAACAAGCTAGAATACTGGTGGCTTGGTGTGGCTATGTTACGCAATGCCTTGACAAAGTTGGCATGTGCCACTGACCATGACCACAAATGCATCCAAGTGACTTTTACTTCTATTGATCATAACAGGAGTCAGCCATGGTCAGAGTATCCAATCATAGTGCAGATGTACTAAGCATGATCGTGCAGGTGCAAAAAAGGTAGAATACTGGTGGCTAGGTTTGGCTATTGTGCGCAATGCCTGGACAAAGTTGGCATGTTCCACTGACCATGACCACAAATGTATCCAAGTGACTTTTACTTCTATTGATCTCAACACAAGTCAGCCACGGTCAGAGTGTCCAATCACAGTGCAGATGTACTAGGCATGATCTTGCAGGTTCAAACAAGGTAGAATACTGGTGGCTCGATGTGGCTATTGTGCGCAATGCCTTGACAAAGTTGGCATGTGCCACTGACCATGACCACAAAGTTTACCAAGTGAATTCAACTTCTACGAATCGTAACACAAGTCAGCCACGGTGAGAGTGCTCAATCACAGTGCACGTCTAATATGCATGACCTTGCAGGTATAAACAAGGTAAAAAACCGGTGGCTTGGCACGGCTTTTGTGCACAATGCCTTGACAAAGTTCGTATGTGCCACTGCCATGACCACTAAGTTTACCAAGTACATTAAACAGCTATGAATCATAACACGAGTCAGCCACGGTCAGAGTGTCCAGTTTCAGTGCAGATATACTGGGCAAGACCTTACAGGTATAAACAAGGTAGAATACCAGTGGCTCGGTATGGCTATTGTGCCCAACACCTTGACAAAGTTGGCATGTGCCACATATCATCACCACAGAGTTTACCAAGTGACTTTAACTTCTATGAATCGTAACACAAGTCAGCCACAGTCAGAGTGCCCAATCACAGTGCACATCTAATATGCATGACATTGCGGGTATGAACAAGTTAAAAAACCGGTGGCTTGGCACGGCTATTGTGCGCAATGCCTTGACAAAGTTGGCATGTGCCACTGACCCTGACCACAGAGTTTACCAAGTACCTCAAACGGCTCTGAATCATAACACGAGTCTGCCACGGTCAGAGTGTCCAATCACAGTGCACATATACCGGGCATGGCCTTGCACGTGTAAGCTATCATACAAGTGGCTCGGTGTTGCTATTGTGCGCAATGCCTTGACAAAGCTGGCATGTGCCACTGACCATGACCACAAATATATCCAAGTGAGTTTTACTTATATTGATCATAACACGAGTCAGCCACGGTCAGAGTGCTCAATCACAGTGCAGATGTACTAGGCATGATCTTGCATGTGCAAACAAGGTAGAATACTGGTGGCTTGGTGTGGCTATTGTGCGCAATGCCTTGAAAAGTTTGGCATGTGCCATTGACAATGACCACAAAGTTTACCAAGTGACATTAACTTCTACGAATCATTACACGAGTCAGCCACGGTCAGAGTACCCAATCACAGTGCACATATAATGTACATGACCTTGCAGGTGTAAACAGGGTAAAAAACTGGTGTCTTAGCACAACTATTGTGCGCAATGCCTTGACAAAGTTGGCATGTGCCACAGACCATGACCACAAAGTTTACCAAATGACTTTAACTTCTATGCATTGTATCACGAGTCAGCCACGGTCAGAGTACCCAATCACAGTGCACATGTAATATGCATGACCTTGCAGGTATAAACAAGTTAAGAACCCGGTGGCTTGGCATGGCTATTGTGCGCAATGCCTTGACAATGTTGGCATGTGCCACTTACCATGACCACAAAGTTTACCAAGTACCTTAAACGACTATGAACCATAACACGAGTCAGCCATGGTCAGAGTGTCCAATCATAGTGCAAATATACTGGGCATGACCTTACAGGTATAAACAAGGTAGAATATTGGTGGCTCGATGTGTCTATTATGTGCAAGGCCTTGACAAATTTGGCATGTACCACTGACCATGACCACAAATGTATCCAAGTGACTTTTACTTCTATTGATCATAACACGAGTCAGCCGCGGTCAAAGTGTCCAATCACAGTGCAGATATAGTAGGCATGATCTTGCAGGTGCAAACAAGGCAGAGTACTGGTGGCTCGGTTTGGCTATTGTGCGTAATACCTTGACAGAGTTGGCATGTGCCACTGACCATGACCACAAAGTTTACCAAGTCACTTTTAACTTCTACGAATGGTAACACGAGTCAGCCACAGTCAGAGTGATCAATCACAATTCAGATGTATTAGGCATGGCCTTGCAGGTATAAACAGGATAAAAAACCGATGGCTTGGCGCGGCTATTCTGCGCAATGCCTTGACAAAGTTGGCATGTGCCACTGACCATGACCACAAAGTTAACCAAGTACCTTAAATGGCTATGAACAAGGTTGAGTACTGGTGGCTCGGTGTGGCTATTGTGCGCAATACCTTGATAAGGTTGGCATGTGCCACTGACCATGACCACAAATGTATCCAAGTGACCTTTACATCTATTGATCAATCAGAGTGCACATCTAATATGCATGACCTTGCAGGTATAAACAAGGTAAAAAACAGGTGGCTTGGCACGACTACTGTGCGCAATGCCTTGACAAAGTTGGCATGTGCCACTGACCATGACCACAAAGTTTACCAAGTGAGTTTAGCTTCTACGAATCGTAACACGAGTCAGCCGCAGTCAGAGTGCCCAATCACATTTCAGATGTACTAGGCGTGACCTTGCAGGTATGTACAAGGTAAAAAACCGGTGGCTTGGCACAGCTATTGTGCGCAATTCCTTGACAAAGTTGGCATGTGCTACTGACTGTGACCACAAAGTGTACCAAGTACCTTAAACGGCTATGACTCATAACACGAGTCAGCCACGGTCAGAGTGTCCAATCACAGTGCAGATGTACTAAACATGATCTTGCAGGTACAAACAAGGTAGAATACTGGCGTCTCGGTGTGGCTATTGTGCGCAATGAAGTAACAAAGTTGGCATGTGCCACTGACCATGACCACAACGTTTACCAAGTGACTTTAACTTCTACGATTTGTAACACGTGTCAGCCACAGTCAGAGTGCCCAATCACAGTGCACATCTAATATGCATGACCTTGCAGGTATACACAAGGTACTAAACCGGTGGCTTGGCACGGCTATTGTGCGCAATGCATTGACAAAGTTGGCATGTGCCACTGACCATGACCACAAGGTTTACCAAGTGACTTTAACTTCTACATATGGTAACACGAGTCAGCCACTGTCTGAGTGTCTAATCATAGTGCACATCTAGTATGCATGACGTTGCTGGTCTAATAAGGTAAAAAACTGGTGGCTTGGCACGGCTATTGTGCACAATGCCTTGACAAAGTTGGAATGTGCCGCTGACCATGACCACAAAGTTTACCAAGTGACTTTAACTTCTACGAATCGTAACACGAGTGAGCCACATTCAGAGTGCCCAATCACAGTGTACATCCAATATGCATGACCTTAAATGTATAAACAAGGGAAAAAACCGTTAGCCTGGCACGGCTATTGTGTGCAATGCCTTGACAAAGTTTGCATGTGCCACTGACCATGACCACAAAGTTCACCAAGTACCTTAAACGGCTAAGAATCATAACACGCGTCAGCCACGATCCGAGTGTCCAATCACAGTGCAGATGTACTAGGCATGATCTTGCAGGTGCAAACAATGTAGAATACTGGTGGCTCGGTGTGGCTATTGTGCGCAATGCCTTGACAAAGTTGGCATGTGCCACTGACCATGACCACAATTGTATCCAACTGACTTTTACTTCTATTGATCATGACACGAGTCAGCCACGGTCAGAGTGTCCAATCATAGTGCAGATATACAAGGCATGATTTTGCAGGTACAAGTAATGTAGAGTACTAGTGGTTCGGTGTGGCTATTACGTGCAATGCCTTGACAAAGTTGACATGTGCCACTGACCATGCCCACAAAGTTTACCAATTGACTTGAACTTCTACAAACCGTAACACAGGTCAGCCACATTCAGAGTGCCCAATCACAGTGCACATCTAATATGCATGACCTTGCAGGTACAAACAAGGCAGAATACTGGTGGCTCGGTGTGGCTATTGTGCGCAATGCCTTGACAAAGTTGGCATGTGCCACTGACCATGACCACAAAGTTTACCAAGTACATTACACGGCTATGAATCATAACACGAGACAGCCACGGTCAGAGTATCCAATCAATGTGCAGATATACTGTGCATGACCTCGCAGGTTTAAACAAGGTAGAATACTGGTGGCTCGGTGCAGCTATTGTGCGCAATGCCTTGACAAAGTTGGCATGTGCCACTGACCACAACCACAAAGTTTACCAAGTGACTTCAACTTCTACGAATAACAACACGAGTCAGCCACGGTCAGAGTACCCAGTCACAGTTCAGATGTACTAGGCATGACCTTACAGGTATAAACAAGGCAAAAACCCGGTGGCTTGGCACGGCTATTGTGCGCAATGTCTTGACAAAGTTGGCATGTGCCACTAACCATGACCACAAAGTTTACCAAGTACATTAAACGGCTATGAATCATAACACGTGTCAGCCACGGTCAGAGTGTCCAATCACAGTGCAGATATAATGGGCATGACCTTGCATGTATAAACAAGGTAGAATACTGGTGGATCAGTGTGGCTATTGTGTGCAATGCCTTGACAAATTTGGCATGTGCCACTGACCATGACCACAAATGTATCCAAGTGACTTTACTTCTATTGATCATAACACGAGTCAGCCATGGCGAGAGTGTCCAGTCACAGTGCAGATGTATTAGGCATGATCTTGCAGGTACAAACAAGGTAAAATACCGGTGGCTTTGTGTGGCTATTGTGCGCAATGCCTTGACGAAGTTGGCATGTGCCACTGACCATGACCACAAAGTCTACCAAGTTTCTTTAACTTCTACGAATCGTAACACGAGTCAGCCACAGTCGGAGTGTCCAATCACGGTGCACATCTAACATGCATGACCTTGCAGGTATAAACAAGGTAAAAAACCGGTGGCTTGGCACAGCTATTATGCGCAATGCCTTGACAAAATTGGCACGTGCCACTGACCATGACCACAAAGTTTACCAAGTGACTTTAACTTCTAGCGATCGTAACACGAGTCAGCCACATTCAGAGTGCCCAATCACGGTGCACATCTAACATGCATGACCTTGCAGGTATAAACAAGGTAAAAAACCGGTGGCTTGGTATGGCTATTGTGCGCAATGCCTTGACAAAGTTGGCATGTGCCACTGATAATGACCACAAAGTTTACCAAGTGACTTTAACTTCTAGCGATCGTAACACGAGTCAGCCACATTCAGAGTGCCCAATCACGGTGCACATCTAGCATGCATGACCTTGCAGGTATAAACAAGGTAAAAAACCGGTGGCTTGGTATGGCTATTGTGCGCAATGCCTTGACAAAGTTGGCATGTGCCACTGATAATGACCACAAAGTTTACCAAGTGACTTTAACTTCTAGCGATCGTAACACGAGTCAGCCACATTCAGAGTGCCCAATCACGGTGCACATCTAGCATGCATGACCTTGCAGGTATAAACAAGGTAAAAAACCGGTGGCTTGGTATGGCTATTGTGCGCAATGCCTTGACAAAGTTGGCATGTGCCACTGATAATGACCACAAAGTTTACCAAGTGACTTTAACTTCTAGCGATCGTAACACGAGTCAGCCACATTCAGAGTGCCCAATCACGGTGCACATCTAGCATGCATGACCTTGCAGGTATAAACAAGGTAAAAAACCGGTGGCTTGGTATGGCTATTGTGCGCAATGCCTTGACAAAGTTGGCATGTGCCACTGACCATGACCACAAAGTTTACCAAGTACATTAAACGGCTATGAATTATAACACGAGTCAGCCACGGTCAGAATGTCCAATCACAGTGCAGATATACTGGGCATAACCTTACAGGTTTAAACAAGGTAGAATACTGGTGGCTCGGTGTGGCTCTTGTGCGCAGTGTCTTGACAAAGTTGGCATATGCCACTGACCATGACCACAAATGTATCCAAGTGACGTTTACGTCTATTAATCATAACACGAGTCAGCCACGGTCAGAGGGACCAATCACAGTGCAGATATATTAGGCATGATCTTGCAGGTGCAAACAAGGTAAACCACCGGTGGCTTGGTGTGACCTTTGTGCGCAATGCCTTGACAAAGTTGGCATGTGCCACCGACCATGACCACAAGGTTTACCAAGTGACTTTAACTTTTACGAATCGTAACACGAGCCAGCCACGCTCAGAGTGCCCAATCACATTGCACATCTAACATGCATGACCTTGCAGGTATATTAAAGGTAACAAACCGGTGGCTTGGCACGGCGATTGTGCACAATGCCTTGACAAAGTTGGCATGTGCCACTGACCATGACCACAAAGTTTACCAAGTGACTTTAACTTCTACGAATCGTAACACGAGTCAGCCACATTCAGAGTGCCCAATCACAGTGCACATCTAATATGCATGACATTACAGGTATAAACAAGGGAAAAAACCATTGGCTTGACATGGCTATTGTGCGCAATGCCTTGACAACGTTTGCATGTGCCACTGACCATGACCACAAAGTTTACCAAGTACCTTAAACAGCTATGAATCATAACACGAGTCAGACACGGTCAGAGTGTCCAATCACATTGCAGATGTACTAGGCATGATCTTGCAGGTAGAAACAAGGTAGAATCCTGGTGGCTCGAAGTGGCTATTGTGCGTAATGCCTTGACAAAGTTGGCATGTGCCACTGACCATGCCCACAAAGTTAACCAAGTGACTTTAACTTCTACAAATCGTAACACGAGTCAATCATGGTCAGAGTGCCCAATCACAGTGCACATCTTATATGTATGAACTTGCAGGTATAAACAAGGTAGAAAACCGGTGGCTTGGCATGGCTATTGTGCGCAATGCTTTGACAAAGTTGGCATGTGCCACTGACCATGACCACAGAGTTTACCAAGTGACTTGAACTTCTACAAACCGTAACACAGGTCAGCCACATTCAGAGTGCCCAATCACAGTGCACATCTAATATGAATGACCGTGCCAACTGCTTGGCACGGCTATTGTGCGCAATGCCTTGACAAAGTTGGCATGTGCCACTGACCATGACCACAAAGTTTACCAAGTACCTTAAACGGCTATGAATCATAACACGAGTCAGCCACAGTCAGAGTGTCCAATCACAGTGAAGATGTACTAGGCTTGATCTTGCAGGTGCAACCAAGGTACCCTACTGCTCGAGGTATTCAATTTTAAATGTTTTTCTGGTCATTGCAATTGTGCCAAGAAATCGTTCGATGAAATTAAAATGTTACAAAAATACTTTGAATATGTTTTTGGTGAAATCATGGTGCAGGAAATGTTCACTCATGTTTCACATCACATGTTAGTTCACAATCTCCGTAGGGTCATTCGTGGTAGGGAACGACAAATAGGCGTGAACAACCATCTGTACAAAATGACAAACCCACGTAACAAGACACACACCTTGACCCGTCGGTGATCCTTCGTATTTCTTTGTACAATGGAATATCTTGTTGAAACATTGGATTTCTGCAGAAATGATTATGGGCCTTTTGTTGAATTCAATGTGTCAGTTGAATGTCAATTCGTTCACTTATGATTCCGAAAATAATACTGAACCCAACTTTTCCATCTAATTCATACATTTCGTAATCAGGCGAATCTCTATCATTGAGTTCCTTGAGCAGTAGGTAGAATACTGGTGGTTTGGTGTAGCTATTGTGCGCAATGCCTTGACAAAGTTGGCATGTGCCACTGAGCATGACCACAAAGGTTACCAAGTGACTTTAACTTTTACGAATCGTAACACGAGTCAGCCACGGTCAGAGTCCCAAATCACAGTGCACATATAATATGCATGACCTTGCATGTATAAACAAGGTAAAAAACCGGTGGCTTGGCACGGCTATTGTGCGCAATGCCTTGACAAAGTTGGCATGTGCCACTGATCATGACCACAACGTTTACCAAGTACATTAAATGGCTATGAATCATAACACGAGTCAGCCACGGTCAGAGTGTCCAATCACAGTGCACATGTACTAGGCATGATCTTGCAGGTACAAACAAGGTAGACTACTGGTGGCTCGGTGTGGGTATTGTGCGCAATGCCTTGACAAAGTTGGCATGTGCCACTGACCATGACCACAAAGTTTACCAAGTACATTAAATGGTTATGAATCATAACACGAGACAGCCACGGTCAGAGTATCCAATCACTGTGTAGATATACTGGGCATGACCACACAGGTATAAACAAGGTAGAATACTGGTGGATCGGTGTGGCTGTTGTGTGCAATGCCTTGACAAAGTTGGCATGTGCCACTAACCATGACCACAAATGTATCCAAGTGACTTTACTTCTATTGACCGTAACACGAGTCAGCCACGGTTAGAGTGTCCAATCACAGTGCATATGTATTAGGCATGATCTTGCAGGTACAAACAAGGTAAAACACCGGTGGCTTGGCGTGACTATTGTGCGCAATGCCTTGACAAAGTTGGCATGTGCCACTGACCATGACCACAAAGTTTACCAAGTGACTAACTTCTACGAGTTGTAACACGAGTCAGCCACAGTCAGAGTGTCCAATCACGGTGCACACCTAACATGCATGACCTTGCAGGTATAAACAAGGTAAAAACCTGGTGGCTTTGCACAGATATTGTGCGCAATGCCTTGACAAAATTGGCATGTGCCACTGACCATGACCGCAAAGTTTACCAAGTGACTGTAACTTTTAGCGGTCGTAACACAATTCAGCCACATTCAGAGTGCCCAGTCACGGTGCACATCTAACATGCATGACCTTGCAAGTATGAACAAGGTAAAAAGCCGGTGGCGTGGCCCAGCTATTGTGCGCAATGCCTTGACAATATTGGCAGGTGCCACTGACCATGACCACAAAGTTTACCAAGTGACTTTAACTTCTACGAGTCGTAACACGAGTCAATCATGGTCAGAGTACCCAATCACAGTGCACATCTAATATGCATGACCTTGCAGGTATAAACAAGGAAAAAGACCGGTGTCTTTGCACGACTATTGTGCGCAATGCCTTGACAAAGTTGGCATGTGCCACTGACCACGACCACAAAGTTTACCAAGTGACTTTAACTTCTACAAACCGTAACACGAGTCAGCCACAGTCAGAGTGCCTGATCACAGTTTAGTTGTACTATGCATGACCTTGCAGGTATAAAATAGGAAAGAACCGGTGGCTTGGTATTGCTATTGTGCGCAATGCCTTGACAAAGTTGGCATGTGCCACTGACCATTATCACAACGTTTGCCAAGTACATAAAACGGCTATGAATTATAACACGAGTCAGCCATGGTCAGAGTGACCAATCACAGTGCAGATGTATTATGCATGGTCTTGCAGGTGCAAACAAGGCAAACTACCGGTGGCTTGGTGTGGCTATTGTGCGCAATGCCCTGACAAAGTTGGCATGTGCCACTGACCATGACCACAAGGTGTACCGAGTGACTTTAACTTCTACGAATCGTAACACGAGTCAGCCACGCTCAGAGTGCCCAATCACAGTGCACATTTAATATGCATGACCTTGCAGGTATAATCAAGGTAAAAAACTGGTGGCTTGGCATGGCTATTGTGCACAATGCCTTGACAAAGTTGGCATGTGCCACTGACCATGACCACAAAGTTTACGGATATGAATCATAACACGAGTCAGCCACGGTCAGAGTTTCCACTCACAGTGCAGATGTACTAGGCATGATCTTTCATGTAGAAACAAGGTAGAATACTGGTGGCTCGGTGCGGCTATTGTGCGCAATGCCTTGACAAAGTTGGCATGTGCCACTGACCGTGACCACAAAGTTTACCTAGTGACTTGAACTTCGATGAATCGTAACACGAGTGAGCCACGGTCAGAGTGCCCAATCTTAGTGCACATCTAGTATGCATGACCTTGCAGGTACAAACAAGATAAAAAAACCGATGGCTTGGCACGGCTATTGTGCGCAATGCCTTGACAAAATTGGCATGTGGCACTGACCATGACCACAAAGTTTGCCAAGTACATTAAACGGCTATGGATCATAACAAGAGTCAGCCACGGTCAGAGTGTCCAATGACAGTGCATATATACTAGGCATGTTCTTGCAGGTACAAACAAGGTAGAGTACTAGTGGCTCGGTGTGGCTATTATGTGCAATGCCTTGACAGAGTTGGCATGTGCCACTGACCATGCCCACAAAGTTTACCAAGTGGCTTGAACTTCTACCAATGGTAACATGCGTCGGCCACGGTCAGAGTGCCCAATCACAGTGCACATATAATATGCATGAACTTGCAGGTATAAACAAGGTAAAAACTGGTGGCTTGGCACGGCCATTGTGCGCAATCATTTGACAAAGTTGGCAAGTGCTACTGACCATGACCACAGAGTTTACCAAGTGACTCTACTTTCTACGAACCGTAACACAGGTCAGCCACATTCAGATTACCCAATCACAGTGTACATCTAATATGCATGACCTTGCAGGTATAAACAAGGTGAAAAACTGTTGGCTTGGCACGGATATTGTGTGCAATGCCTTGACAAAGTTTGCATGGGCCACTGACCATGACCACAATGTTTACCTAGTACCTTAAACGGCTAAGAATCATAACACGAGTAAGCCACGGTCAGAGTGTCCAATCACAGTGCAGATATTCTGGGCATGACCTTGCAGGTATAAACAAGGTAGAATACTGGTGGCTCGCTGTGGCTATTGTGCGCAATGCCTTGTCAAAGCTGGCATGTGCCATTGACCATAACCACAACTGTTTTTAAGTGACTTTTACTTCTATTGATCATAACACGAGTCAGCCACGGTCAGAGTGTCCAATCACGGTGCAGATATACTAGGCATGATCTTGCAGGTACAAACAAGGTAGAGTACTAGTGGCTCAGTGTGGCTATTATGTGCAATGCCTTGACAAAGGTGGCATGTGCTACTGACCATGCCCGCAAAGTTTACCAAGTGACCTTAACGTCTACGAATCGTAACACGAGTCAGTCATGGTCAGAGTGCCCAATCACAGTGCAAATCTTATATATATGAACTTGCAGGTATAAACAAGGTAAAAAACCGGTGCCATGGCATGGCTATTGTGCCCAATGCTTTGACAAAATTGGCATGTGCCACTGACCATGACCACAGAGTTTACCAAGTGACTTGAACTTCTACGAACCATACACAAGTCAGCCACATTCAGAGTACCCAAGCACAGTGCACATCTAATATGCATGACCGTGCCAATCGCTTGGCATGGCTATTGTGCGCAATGCCTTGACAAAGTTGGCATGTGCCACTGATCATGACCACAAAGTTTACCAAGTACCTTAAACGGATATGAATCATAACACGAGTCAGCCACGGTCAGAGTGTCCAATCACAGTGCAGATGTACTAGGCATCATCTTGCAGGTGCAAACAAGGTACCCTACTGCTCGAGTTATTTGATTTTAAATGTTTTTCTGGTCATTGAAATTGTGTCAATTTTTTTTTTGCTGAAATGAAAATGTCACACAAATAATTTGAATATGTTTTTCAGTGAAATCACGGTAGAGGAAATGTTATCTAATATTTCACATCACATGTTTGTTCACATTATCCGTAGAGTCATTCGTGGTAGGGAACTACAAATAGGCGTGAACAGCCATCTGTACAAAATGACAAACCCACGTAACACCATACACACCTAGACCCGTTGGTGGTCCTTAGTATTTCTTTGTACAATGGAATATCTCGTTGAAATATTGGATATCTGAAAAAATGATCATGGGCCTTATGTTGAATTCAATGTGTTAGTTGAATGTCAATTCGTTCACTTAGGATTCCAAAAATAATACTGAGCCCAATTTTTCAATCCAATCCATAGATTTCATAATCAGGCAAACCTCTATCGTTGAATTCCTTGAGCAGTAGGTAGAATACTGGTGGTTCGGTGTGGCTATTGTGCGCAATGCCTTGACAAAGTTGTCATGTGCCACTGACCATGACCACAAAGTTTACCAAGCGACTTTAACTTATACGTATCGTAACACGAGTCAGCCACGGTCAGAGTGCCCAATCACAGTGCACATCTAATATGCATGACCTTGCAGGTATAAACAAGGTAAAAATCCGGTGGCTTGGTACGGCTATTGTGCGCAGTGCCTTGAAAAAGTTCGCATGTGCCACTGACCATGACCACAAAGTTTACCAAGTACAGTAAACGGCTATGAATCATAACACGAGTCAGCCACGGTCAGAGTGTCCAATCACAGTGCACATGAACTAGGCATGATCTTGCAGGTACAAACAATATAGAATACTCGTGGCTCGGTGTGGCTATTGTGCGCAATGCCTTGACAAAGTTGGCATGTGCCACTGACCATGACCACAAAGTTTACCAAGTACATTAAACGGCTATGAATCATAACACGAGACAGCCACTGTCAGAGTATCCAATCACTGTGCAGATATACTGGGCATGACCTCGCATGTATAAACAAGTTAGAATACTGGTGGCTCGGTGCAGCTATTGTGCGCAATGCCTTGACAAAGTTGGGATGTTCCACTGACCATGACCACAAAGTTTACCAAGTGACTTTAACTTCTACGAATCATAACACGAGTCAGCCACGGTCAGAGTACCCAATCACAGTTCAGATGTACTAGGCATGACCTTACAGGTATAAACAAGGTAAAAAACAGGTGGCTTGGCACGGCTTTTGTGCGCAATGTCTTGACGAAGTTGGTATGTGCCACTGACCATGACCACAAAGTTTGCCAAGTACATTAAACGGCTATGAATCATAACACGGGTCAGCCACGGTCAGAGTGTCCAATCACAGTGCAGATATAATGGGCATGACCTTGCATGTATAAAAAAAATAGAATACTGGTGGATCGGTGTGGCTATTTTGTGCAATGCCTTGACAAAGTTGGTATGTGCCACTGACCATGACCAAAAATGTATCCAAGTGACTTTTCTTCTATCGATCATAACACGAGTCAGCCACGGTCAGAGTGTCCAATCACAGTGCAGATGTACTAGGCATGATCTTGCAGGTACAAACACGGTAAAACACCGGTGGCTTGGCGTGGCTATTGTGTGCAATGCCTTGACAAAGTTTGCATGTGCCACTGACCATGACCACAAAGTTTACCAAGTGATTTCAACTTTTACGAATCGTAACACGAGTCAGCCACGGTCAGAATTTCCAATCACGGTGCACATCTCACATGCATGACCTTGCAGGTATAAACAAGGTAAAAAACCGGTAGCTTGGCACAGCTATTGTGCGCAATGCGTTGACAAAATTGGCATGTGCCACTGACCATGACCACAAAGTTTACCAAGTGACTTTAACTTATACAAATCGTAACACGGGTCAGACACACTCAGAGTGCCCAATCACGGTGCACATCTAATATGCATTACCTTGCAGGTATAAACAAGGTAAAAACCCGGTGGCTTGGCACGGCTATTGTGCGCAATGCCTTGACAAAGTTGGCATGTGCCACTGACCATGACCACAAAGTTTACCAAGTGAATTTAACTTCTACGAATCGTAACACGAGTCAGCCATGGTCAGAGTGCCCAATCACAGTGTACATGTAATATGCATGAACTTGCAGGTATAAACAAGTTAGAAAACCGGTGGCTTGGCACGGATACTGTGCGCAATGCCTTGACAAAGTTGGCATGTGCCACTGACAATGACCACAAAGTTTACCAAGTACCTTAAAGGGCTATGAATCATAACACGTTTCAGCCACGGTCAGAGTGTCCAATCAAACTGCAGATATACTGGGAATGACCTTTCAGTTGTAAACAAGGTAAAGTACTCGTGGTTCGGTGTGGCTATTATGCACAATGCCTTGACAAAGTTAGCATGTGCCACTGACCATGACCACACATGTATCCAAGTGACTTTTACTTATATTGATCATAACACGAGTCAGCCACGGTCAGAGTGCCCAATCACAGTGCACGTGTAATATNTGCGCAATGCCTTGACAAAGTTGGCATGTGCCACTGACAATGACCACAAAGTTAACCAAGTACCTTAAACGGCTATGAATCATAACACGAGTCAGCCACGGTCAGAGTATCCAATCAGAATGCAAATATTCTGGGCATGACCTTACAGGTATAAACTAGGCAAAATACTGGTGGCTCAGTGTGAATATTGTGCGCAATGCCTTTACAAAGATGGCATGTGCCTCTGACCACGACCACAAATGTATCCAAGTGACTTTTACTTCTATTGATCATAACATGAGTCAGCCACGGTCAGAGTGTCAAATGACAGTGCAGATGTACTAGGCAAGATCTTGCAGGTGCAAACAATGTGCCCTACTGCTTGAGTTATTTCATTTTAAATGTTTTTCTGGTCATTGAAATTGTGTCAAAACTTGTTCGATGAAATTGAAAGGTCACACAAATAATTTGAATATGTTTTCCGGCGAAATCACGGTTGAGGAAGTGTTCACTCATATTTCACATCACATGTTTGTTCACATTCTCCGTAGAGTCATTCGTGGTAACGAACTACAAATAGGCGTGAACAGCCATATGTACAAAATGACAAACCCACGTAACACCACACACTCCTAGACCCGTCGGTGGTCCTTAGTGTTTCTTTGTACAATGGAAGATCTCGTTGAAATATTGGATTTCTGCAAAAATGATCCTGGGCCTTTTGTTGAATTCAAAGTGTCAGTTGAATGTCAACTCGTTCACTTAGGATTCGAAAAAAAAAAACTGAGCCCAATTTTTCAATCTAATTCATAGATTTCATAATCAGGAAAACCTCTATCGTTGAACTCCTTGAGCAGTAGGTAGAATACTGGTGGTTCGGTGTGGCTATTGTGTGCAATGCCTTGACAAAGTTGGCATGTGCCACTGACCATGACCACAAAGTTTACCAAGCGACTTTAACTTGTACGTATCGTAACACGAGTCAGCCACGGTCAGAGTGCCCAATTTGAGTGCACATCTAACATGCATGACCTTGCAGGTATAAACAAGGTAAGAATCCGGTGGCTTGGCACGGCTATTGTGTGCAATGCCTTGACAAAGTTCGCATGTGTCACTGACCATGACCACAATGTTTACCAAGTACATTAAACGGCGACGACTCATAACACGAGTCAGCCACAGTCAGAGTGTCCAATCACAGTGCACATGAACTAGGCCTGATCTTGCAGGTACAAACAAGGTAGAATACTGGTTGCTCGGTGTGGCTATGGTGCGCAATGCCTTGACAAAGTTGGCATGTGCCACTTACCATGACCACAAAGTTTACCAAATATATTAAATGGCTATGAATCATAACACGAGACAGCCACTGTCAGAGTATCCAATCACTGTGCAGATATACTGGGCATGACCTCGCATGTATGAACAAGGTAAAATACTGGTGGCTCGGTGCAGCTATTGTGCGCAATGCCTTGACAAAGTTGGGATGTGCCACTGACCATGACCACAAAGTTTACCAAGTGACTTTAACTTCTATGAATCATAACACGAGTCAGCCACGGTCAGGGTACCCAATCACAGTTCAGATGTACTAGGCCTGACATTACAGGTATAAACAAGGTAAAAAACAGGTGGCTTGGCACGGCTATTGTGCGCAATGTCTTGACAAAGTTGGTATGTGCCACTGACCATGACCACAAAGTTTACCAAGTACATTCAACGGCTATGGATCATAACACGGGCCAGCCACGGTCAGAGTGTCCAATCACAGTGCAGATATAATGGGCATGACCTTGCATGTATAAACAAAATAGAATACAGGTGGATCGGTGTGGCTATTTTGTGCAATGCCTTGACAAAGTTGGTATGTGCCACTGACCATGACCAAAAATGTATCCAAGTTACTTTACTTCTATCGATCATAACACGAGTCAGCATCTTTCAGAGTGTCCAATCAAAATGCAGACGTACTATGCATGATATTGCAGGTGCAGACAAGGTAGAATACTGGTGGCTCAGTGTGCGCAACACCTTGATAAAGTTGGCATGTGCCACTCGCCATGGCTACAAAGTTTACCAAGTGACTTCAACTTCTACGAATCATAACACGAGTCAGCCATGGTCAGAGTGTCCAATCACAGCGGACATCTAATATGCATGACCTTGCAGGTAAAAAACCGGTGGCTTGGCACGGCTATTGTGTGCAATGCCTTGAAAAAGTTGGCATGTGCCACTGACCATGACAGTATTGATCATAACACGAGTCAGCCACGGTCAAATGTCCGATCACAGTACAAATGTACTAGTCATGATCTTGCAGGTACAAACAAGGTAGAATACTGGTGGCTCGGTGTGGCTATTGTGCGCAATGCCTTGACAAAGTTGGCATGTGCCACTGACCATGACTGCAAAGGTTACCAAGTGACTTTAGTTTCTACGAAGCATAACACAAGTCCGCCACATTCAGAGTGCCCAATCACAGTGCAGAAAGACTAGGCATGACCTTGCAGGTATAAACAAGGTAAAAACCGGTGGCTTGGCACGGCTTTTGTGCGCAATGCCTTGACAAAGTTGGCATGTGCCACTGACCATGACCACAAAGTTTACCAAGTGACTTTAACTTCTACGAATTGTAACACGAGTCAGCCACAGTCAGAGTGCCCAATCACAGTTTAGATGTACTAGGCATGACCTTGCAGTTATAAACAAGGTAAAAAACCAATGGCTTGGCACGGCTATTGTGCGCCATGCCTTGACAAAGTTGGCATGTGCCACTGAACATGACCCCAAATGTTTCCAAGTGACTTCAACTTCTACGAATCGTAACACGAGTCAGCCACAACCAGAGTGTCCAATCACAGTTCAGATATACTAGGCATGACCTTGTAGGTATAAACAAGGAAAGAAACTGGTGGCTTTGTAGGCTACTGTGCGCAATTCCTGGACAAAGTTGGCATGTGCCACTGACCATGTCCACAAAGTTTACCAAGTACCTTAAACGGCTATGAATCATAACACGAGTCAGCCACGGCCAGAGTGTCCAATCACAGTGCAGATATACTGGGCATGACCTTACAGGTAAGGGTGTAACCGAGTCCAGACTCGCGAGTCTTGTCTCAGACTCGGATTCGCGAGACAAGGCCTCCTGGCAGACTCGGTCTCGCGAGTCTTTTCAAGAGTCTCACGAGTCCAAGACTCGTGAGACCATGTGACTTGGACTCGTGAGACTTTTCCATATATAATGCAAAAAACAAGTGAAATATTAGGATATCAAGTCAAAACAGGCAAGTCTTAAGGCCCTCACCTTATATACTTCATGATATATTATCCCAACTCTTCAAAATTCTCGTTATGTCATGTTAAACTGCTTGCTATCTCTAAAGCAAAAGGTTCCACGAGTCCGAGACGAGACTGGGTCCTGGATTCGGTCTCGCGAGTCTTTACAAAGAATCGGTCTCACGAGTCTTTCTCACGAGTCCAAAAAGATTGGTTTCACCCTTACTTACAGGTATAAACAAAGTAAGCTACTGGTTGCTCGGTGTGGCTATTGTGCGCAATGCCTTGACAAAGTTGGCATGTGCCACTGACCATGACCACAAAGTTTACCAAGTACATTAAACGGATATGAATCACAACACGAGTCAGCCACGGTCAGAGTGTCCAATCACAGTACACATATACTGCGCATGACCTTGAAGGTATGAACAAGGTAGAATACTGGTGGCTCGGTGTGGCTATTGTGCGCAAGGCCTTGACAAAGTTGGCATGTGCCACTGACCATGACCACAAAGTTTACCAAGTACATTAAACGGATATGAATCACAACACGAGTCAGCCACGGTCAGAGTGTCCAATCACAGTACAGATATACTGCGCATGACCTTGAAGGTATGAACAAGGTAGAATACTGGTGGATCGGTGTGGCTATTGTGCGCAATGCCTTGACAAAGTTGGCATATTCCACTGACCATGACCACAAATGTATCCAAGTGACTTTTACTTCTATTGGTCATAACACGAGTTAGCCAAGGTCAGAGAGTCCAATCACAGTGGAGATGTACTAGGCATGATCTTGCAGGTGCAAAAAAGGCAGAATACTGGTGGCTTGGTGTGTCTATTGTGCGCAATGCCTTGACAAAGTTGGCATGTGCCACTGACCATGACCACAAAGTTTACCAAGCGACTTTAACCTCTATGTATCATAACACGAGTCAGCTACGGTCAGAGTATCCAATCACAGTTCACATTTAACATGCATGACCTTGCACATATAAACAGGGTCAAAACCCGGTGTCTTGGCACGGCTATTGTGCGCATTGCCTTGACAAGGTTGGCAAGTGCCACAGACCATGACGACAAAGTTTACCAAGTGACTTTAACTTCTACGAATCGTAACAGGAGGCATCCACAGTCAGAGTGCCCAATCATAGTTCAGATGCACCAGGCATGACCTTTCAGGTATAACGAAGGTAAGAAACCCATGGCTTGGCACGGCTATTGTGCGCAATACCTTAACAAATTTGGCATGTGCCACTGACCATGACCACAACGTTTACCAAGTACCTTAAACGGTTATGGATTATAACACAAGTCAGCCACGGTCAGAGTGTCCAATCACATTGCAGATATTCTGGGCATGACCTTATAGGTATGAACAAGGTAGAATTCTGGTGGCTTGGCGTGGCTCTTGTGTGCAATGCATTGACAAATTTAGCATGTGACACTGACCATGACCACAAATGCATCCAAGTGACTTTTACTTCTATTGATCATAACACGAGTCAGCCACGTTCAGGGTGTCCAATCACAGTGCAGATGTACTAGGCAATACTGGTGGCTCGGTGTGGCTATTGTGCGCAAGGCCTTGACAAAGTTGGCATGTGCCACTGACCATGACCACAAAGTTTACCAAGTGACTTTAACTTCTACGAATCGTAATACGAGTCAGCCACGGTCGGAGTGCCCAATCACAGTGCACATCTAGTATGCATGACCTTGCAGGTATAAACAAACTAGAATACTAGTGGCTCGGCATGGCTATTGTGCGCAATGCCTTCACAAAGTTGGCATGTGCCACTGACCATGAGCACAAAGTTTACCAAGTGACTTTAACTTCTACGAATCGTAATACGAGTCAGCCACGGTCGGAGTGCCCAATCACAGTGCACATCTAGTATGCATGACCTTGCAGGTATAAACAAACTAGAATACTAGTGGCTCGGCATGGCTATTGTGCGCAATGCCTTCACAAAGTTGGCATGTGCCACTGACCATGAGCACAAAGTTTACCAAGTGACTTTAACTTCTACGAATCGTAATACGAGTCAGCCACGGTCGGAGTGCCCAATCACAGTGCACATCTAGTATGCATGACCTTGCAGGTATAAACAAACTAGAATACTAGTGGCTCGGCATGGCTATTGTGCGCAATGCCTTCACAAAGTTGGCATGTGCCACTGACCATGACCACAACGTTTACCAAGTGACTTTAACCTCTACGAATCATAACACGAGTCAGCCACAGTCAGAGTACCCAATCACAGTGCACGGCTACTATGCATGACCTTGCAGGTATAACAGGGTTAAAAACTGGTGTCTTGGCATGGCTATTGTGCGCAATGCCTTGACAAAGTTGGCATGTGCCACTGACCATGACCACAAAGTTTACCAAGTACCTGAAACGGCTATGAATCATAACACGGGTCAGCCACACTCAGAGTGTCCAATCATAGTACAGATATAATGGGCATGGCCTTACAGGTATGAAAAAAGTAGAATACTGGTGGCTCGGTGTGGCTATTGTGCTCAATGCCTTGACAAAGTTGGCATGTGCCACTGACCATGACCATAACGTTTACCAAGTGACTTTAACCTCTACGAATCATAACACGAGTCAGCCACGGTCAAAGTATCCAATCAACGTGCACATCTAATATGCATGACCTTGCAGGTATAAACAGGGTCAAAAACCGGTGTCTTGGCACGGCTATTGTGCGCAATGCCTTGGCAAGGTTGGCAAGTGCCACTGACCATGACCACAAAGTTTACCACGTGACTTTAAGTTCTACGAATCATAACACGAGTCAGCCACAGTCAGAGTACCCGATCACAGTGCACGGCTACTATGCATGACCTTGCAGGTATAACAGGGTTAAAAACTGGTGTCTTGGCATGGCTATTGTGCGCAATGCCTTGACAAAGTTGGCATGTGCCACTGACCATGACCACAAAGCTTACCAAGTTACTTTAACTTGTACGAAACATAACACGAGTCAGCCACAATCAGAGTGCCGAATCACACCTCAGATGTAGTCGGCATGAGCTTGCAGGTATAAACAAGGTAAAAAACCAGTCGCTTGGCACGGCTATTGTGCGCAATGCCTTGACAAAGTTGGTCTGTGCCACTGACCTTGACCACACATTTTAGCAAGTACCTTAAATGGCTATGAATCATTACACGGGTCAGCCACAGTCAGAGTGTCCAATCACAGTACAAATACACTGGGCATGACCTTACAGGTATAAACAAGGTAGAATACTGGTGGCTCGGTGTAATACGAGTCAGCCACGGTCAGAGTATCCAATCAGAGTGCAGATGTACTAGGCATGATCGTTCAGGTGCAAACAAGGTAGAATACTAGTGGCTCAGTTTGGCTATTATGCGCAATGCCTTGACAAAGTTGGCATGTGCCACTGACCATTACCACAAATGTATCCAAGTGACTTTTACTTCTATTGATCATAACACGAGCTAGCCACGGTCAGAATGTCCAATCACAGTGCAGATGTACTATGCATGATACTGTAGGTTCAAAAAAGGTAGAATACTGGTGGCTTGGTGTGGCTATTATGCGCAATGCCTTGACAAAGTTGGCATATGCCACTGACCATGACCAATAAGTTTACCAAGTGACTTTAACTTCTCCGAATAGTAACATGAGTCAGCCACAGTCAGAGTGTTCAATCACAGTTCAGATGTAGTAGGCATGACCTTACAGGTATAAACAAGGTAAAAACGCGATGGCTTGGCATGGCTATTGTGCGCAATGCCTTGACAAAATTGGCATGTGCCACAGACCATGACCACAATGTTCACCAAGTTCCTCAAACGGTTACGAATCATAACACGAGTCAGCCACAGTCAGAGTGTCCAATCACAGTGCAGATATACTGGACATGACCTTCTAGGTATAAACAAGGTAGAATACTGGTGGCTCAGTGTGGCTATTGTGCGCAATGCCTTGACAAAGTTGGCATGTGCCACTGACCATGACCACAAAGTTTACCAAGTGACTCTAACTTCTATGAATCGTTACACGAGTCTGCCACGGTTAGAGTGACCAATCATTGTGTACAACTAACATGAATGACATCGCAAGTATAAACAAGTTGAAACACCGGTGGCTTGGCACGGCTATTGTGCGCAATGCCTTGACAAAGTTGGCATGTGCCACTGACCATGACCACAAAATTTACCAAGTACCTTAAACGCCTATGAATCATGACACCAGTCAGCCACCGTCACAGTGTTCAATCACAGTACAGATACTGCGCATGACCTTGCAGGTATGAACAAGGTAGAATAATGGTGGCTCGGCGTGGCTATTTTGCGCAATGCATTGACAGAGTTGGCATGTGCCACTGACCATGACCACAAATGTATCCTAGTGACTTTTACTTCTATTGATCATAACACGAGTCAGCCACGGTCAGAGTGTCCAATCACAGTGCAGATGTACTAGGCATGAAATTACAGTTGCAAAAAAGGTAGAATACTGGTGGCTCGGTGTGGCTACTGTGCGCAATGCCTTGACAAAGTTGGCATGTGCCACAGACCATGACCACAAAGTTTACCAAGTGACTTTAACCTCTTGGAATCATAACACGAGCTAGCCACGGTGAGAGTACCCAATCACAGTGCACATCTAATATGCATGACCTTGCAGGTAGAAACAGGGTAAAAAGCCGGTGTCTTGGCACGGCTATTGTGCGCAATGCCTTCACAAGATTGGCATGTGCCACTGACCATGACGACAAAGTTTACCAAGTGACTTTAACTTCTACGAATCGTAACAGGAGTCTGTCAGAGAAAATCTCCAAGGACCTCAAGACGCTCTTCCGGCACCAAGAACAGGCATACATTACATTATATCCCTCCCAGCTAAATCTATCAATGACATACCCAGCTGGGGCGGATGGGAAAACTCGCACCGGGGGTATTGGAAAATCCCAGACTGGTTCACCTCCAGCAGCAACCAGCCGAAATGGACCACAACCGGTGAACGGCTCCTCCCATGCAGACAACGGCCGACTACGTCCCGCCAAACTCTACCGGCTAGTCCTACCCGTGACAACCGCCGTCCACCTATCCGCGGGAACCTACCATTGGTGGTGCGGTACTTGCTACATTCCAACGGTACCTGCGCCCTCACACCACACTCTCGGACCGGTCACCAAAGAAAGCAGCGGCGAAGTCCGCCCAAGGCACTACGGGCCGTTAGGGCACAAGCAAGCCTCAGGCGTCATCTCACATATCGCCCACCGTAGCCGGTGAGGCACCTAGGCTAGCTTAGTTCTAGTACTAAACTCTGGTTTCACTCTTGTATGCTTTGCCCTTTGTGGTCATTTATCAATCAGCCATGCCTTTCTTCTCGGCGCGGGCTCTCGCCCTGCCCCCACTCAGGCTCGGCCTTATGGCCCGCCTCCACCGTTTGCCGCTGTTCATCCTGCTTATCATCTCAGTCATCGTAGCCCGCTCAGATGTATCAAGGCATGTCAACTTGGTTGTTCCACCAGCCCGCGTACATGCGTTGCGGCATGCTGGACCAGCTGACTTCCGTGCTGGCAACCTGACGCTGTGGCACTTCCATCATGATTCCGCTCTTGGCCCGTGTAACTACACTGCGGCCCTTGTTCATCAACGTTACTCTTCTCGTCGGCCCACGCTTTGTCGCTGCAGCCGTTGGATTTTACTGGCCCGTGCCTCGGCGCTGCGGCCTCGCGGCCCGCACCTCGGCACTGCCACCATCAGCTTATGCTATCATCATGCTTCTCTGATGTTCAACACATTTCCCAGCAGTCATGTATCCATACCTCACTCAGTTGTGTTGGCCTCACCATCTTTCCCGCAGCGCTCGTCACTCGGACCGCGCCCAACCTGTTCAGATCTCATTCATGTGTGCAGCAACTCCCCAAATGTGTCTGTGGCCATCTACAATTTACTGACATGGTATCAGAGCAGAGCGAAAGCTCCTGGCTCATTCATCACCTTGCCATCCCTCCTTGACGCTCGGAACACAACCTCGGCAGCAGCAGCAGCAGCAATCGCAGCAGCAGGCTTACCAGCAACAGCAGCATCACATCCGTTATCTACAGCAAGCATACCGCTCTGGAAGCACGGTTTCACTCCGCCAGTCTTCAACAAGCTCGCCGATCACCACCACTCCAAGCAGCTTCACTGGTTGTCTCATATAACAGTGTCACACTTGCGACGCGACAATACCAACTGTCGTCTTGTCCGCATCTCCTCCTCTTTTGAACACTGTGCTCATCAACTGCATCAATGGAAGCTTACTACTCAGCAACTCCAGTCACGTCATCAACAGCAACCGCCATCAGCACCCACACCACCCTCTCTGCAGTGCGACAGCTTGAACTGTCCCCTTGACTGCATCCTTTCTCTCTTCATCAACATCCATCACTCAACATCACCTAATCAGCAGAACACACTGCAGCAAGGTCATAGGCAGCAGCAACACCAGCTTCTGCAACCACAGCTTCCTGACTACAACCTCTACCCTGTCAACGACTCGTTATGTGAAAGCTCCCTCTCCTTTTTCACCAGCAACAATTTCGAACAGCACCTGCAAACAATTGACCGAATCCTGTGCCTACCAGCAGAAAATCCTATGTTCCAACAATATGAATTTGCTCTGCCCTCGAACAATCAACTCCATCCACCGCAGCAGCACCAGCAGCATCACATCAGTCCATCAACCCTCTCGCGGCGCAGCAGGACTATCTGCCTCCTTGACAGCATCCTCCTCCTCCTCGTCATCAACAAGCCACGCCTGCAGCAACATCCACAATGCCACTCTCAACACGTTCCAGCAACATACCTCTCGTGGCGCAACAATACAATCTATTCCGTTTTCCTCCTCACAATCAGAACCACCATCCTACCGCAAGGAAAGCAGGACATTCACCAAACTAAGCCATCACAGCATCAGCCGTCTTCAAACAATCCAACCTTGCATCAGCATCCCCCTCTGCAACAGCCACAATATCTACAAGACTCTCCGCAACCACAGGAGCATCACCACCAACAGCTCAACCTCCCATTAAGCATCCTACTTTCCTCACTCCCCAGTACAGCCTGGTTCCATCACGATCTTGTCGTCACCAGCACAGCAGCCGAACTGCAACATCTCTCCATCTATCCGTGGCGCAACAGCTCTCGCTGTTCCCTTGCCCGCTCTTACACTCTTGCCTCTTCTCCGCATCATCACCATCAGTTTTCAACCAGCCAAGTCACATTGCAACAGCTAGCACAGACACATTCAACTACAACACCTCACTCGGTCCCCAAACCAGGCACCTCGTACAGCTCCTTCTTCCCTCCACAGGGTGCCACCTCAAAGAACATACCACTGCATCCTGACTTCTCCAGCTATCCTAGCCAGTTGGTCCACCGTGCAGCTTCAAGTTCCTGGCGGCCCTACTCCTCCGTTGCACCTCACTGTCAGGCATACATCACCCATCTCACATCAACTCCATCTCCTCTTCATCAACACATCAACCACCCAACTC
>SZWC01022584.1:16326-28128 GCA_023375785.1 Penium margaritaceum
CGTAGGATTCTGACATGTGTGCGCAGAGTTACGGCCAAAACAGTGGTTTTGGGCCGGTTTTAGGACAGCTCTTGGACTGCCGCGTGCGACACCCGCCGTGCGCCGCGGCAGGTATTTATGCCCTGGACCTGTCAGTTGTCATTTCTCTCTGCATATGCTATATTGAAGCATTCTGACACTTTGGCTTGTGTCTCCTAGCCAAACCCTTGCCGTTGTGTGTACGATCTGTGACTATCGTCACTGTTTGACCAGGCACTGACGCCCGGTCAGCGGCCGTGTTGCTAGGAAGCTTCTACGCACTTTCTCAGAAGTAAATTCTCATGGCAAAGCTTCCATTTTGTGGTCCAGAGTGTGGGCAATCATTTAGCCTCTTAAGAGATACAAATACAAAGACCTTTGCTCGATTACTATGTAAACCTATGCACGCTTTGCGTGCAACACCTGCCTCTTGTGTTTTTTTATTTTCCCCTGGTCGCAACCGATTGAGGCGGGGGGGGCTTCCTCAGCACCACAACTCGCCCGGGGGTTGAACCCGGCTCCCCTAAGTAGCAATTGTGGTGGAAATGGATAGAGATGGGGGTGCTTCCACCAAAGGGTGAAAATGGACGAGAGGCTCAACCTGCAGCATGGTTCGTTCATTAGGAAATTGCATAGGCCAATGGGGCGAAAAAAGTCTGCTTCAAAAGATTTCAGACGGATCTTGGCTTTCTTTGTACGACGGGACGAGAGTGAAGACGAGATCAGCCAGATGTGTTGCTGTAGTGCTGAGGGGAAAGTTGCTATTAATTTCGGAGTTGGAGAGGAGTGAGGCTGGGCCCAACGTTCTTGCCAAATGAGATGCAAAAGTGAGGAGCAGATAACGGCCCATGCTGAAATTGTATTGCAAAGGTTCTAGTGGGCCAATTAGTAAGTCAATGGGTTCTAAGGGCAGGCCTGGGAAGAAGGCTTGGTAGAGACGAGTGAGTCTGAATGTAAATCCATGTAGCCTATTACAACTCACGAAGCAATGTTCAATGGTTTCGTCCATCAAGTAGTATGGGCAAAGATCTCTCTTATCGGGGTTCATAAACCGAGTGCGGTGGGCCACTGGGATGGAGTGGAATAAGATGCGGTTGATAACGTCTTTAAAACGAATATTGAAGGGCAAGAACAATAGTCGTCTCCGGAGAGACAGCCAGTTAAAGGACCGATGCGGATGTTTTTCTGACCAGTTGATTTCGTACAATGGCCTAAGCTTATGGGATGCTAGCAGTTTTGAGTACACTTTGAGAAGGGGGAGAGGGGGCGGGGGAATCAATGTGTTGGAACTTGAGGTCGCGTAGGTAAGCCAACGAAGACATGGTCATCGGTAACGAATATGGGGGTGAGAGCCTTATCCCTGGCCATGGACGGCCTGGCCCAGGGATGAGGACCAAGACGAAGGGATGGTAAGACTTGGTAGACACAAGAGGCGCTGGAGTTATCACTGGGGAGGTAGAAGATCATAGGATTGGGCATACCAGTCAAGTCTTGTATCGTGAAGTATTGTGTGAATTGGAGGGAACTGCAGCGAGAGGAACCCCCCAGGAGGATATGGGTCCAGGAGCTTGGTAAGGATTGTAGTACCGCTTGGACAACTCTCTGCCTTGCAGCAGAAAATGGGGAGAGGGGTGGGGAGAAGAGGTCCCCAAGTGTGATGTTTTTACAAAGAAGCCAACGTTCGGCATTAGGTATCCCATAAGGACGGGAGTCTGGCTTACAAAGGAAGCGATTGTATGCAACATATTTGTGGGAAAAGGTTTAGGCAACGAACGCCTTCTCATTGCCTAAACCTTTTACCTCTTTCCCGTGGACGCAACTTAGCACCGAGACTCGCCCGGATGTTCAGCCCGGCCCTCCAGATATGTTATCTGGACTGGGATGGGATACTTTCCACCAGAGGATGAGGAAGTAATGCATCTGTTCCTTTCTTATTAAATAGAAAAATGTAGAGGCCAAGTGATAAAACAGCAAAGATTTGGATGAAATATTTTACATTGTTTTAGACAAAGATTTGCCTTTTCTCGTGCACGTCCTTGAACATGAAGAAAAAAAGCAAGAAATAGAGTTACATTAGTGAACTACAAGAGGCAAGAGTTTTTGGTGTTGTTCATGCAGACGGTTTTGACGGCCGTTCTTGTCGGGTATGATGAAAGTAGGCTTGCCAAATGACCATGCAGACAAAGCGCTCGGCATCTGCACGTCAGACTCGAACCTCGGCGCTCTGATACCAATGTAGCGGATTGGACGGAATCCTTGGCCAACTAGGCCCAAACCTCGGTGCTTGGGGGTCTCCGACCCTCAAGCCATCTCGTCCAACTGCCTAGAGGTTCATGACCCTCGTTCGATCCACATGGTACTGGTTGCGTTCTACATGATCATTGTATGCAATAGGCGGTGGTACCGCGAGAAGTCTGTCATAAGCCATGTTTGCTTGAGTTAAGACTGGAATGGGTGCTTCGTACTTTGCCATGTGAGGACGAGCCCAGGTGTAGCGGGAGGGCCGGTTCGCCCCTCCCTCCTCCCTAAAGCGAGGGGTGGTTGTGCACCATCCCTCGCATCAGCGAGAGCTGGCCGGCGGCCAGCATTTTGCTGGCCGCCGGCCAGCTTGCTGCCGGCCGGCTGGACGGCCGGCGGCCGGCCAAGCGACCGGCCGGCCACCGGCCGGCCAGCCGCCAGCCGCCGATCGCGGCCTCAGCCCGATCGGCGGCTGAGGGATCACGAGGGCCTCGAGGGCAGGGCCTCGTGGCCTCGTGCCCTCGCCCCCGCTCGCCCTCCTCGCAAGCGAGCCAGCGAGGACGAGGGAGGGGGACGAGGGACGAGAGGCGAGAGAAACTGGCGTGAAATCGCAAGCGTGCCTCGCACGCGACGATTTTTGCGTAAATTGAAGTTCGTTTGCGACGAACTTCGACATAAGATAACGAAATAACTCGTGCAAATACACGAGTTCAAGGTAAAACCCCCCGGTTTGGGTCCCAAAACCAGGGGTAGGATTAAAAACGGAAATGGGCCTCCGGAGACTCAAAATATTCGAGTCTCCCTGCTCTGGGTTGTTGATGACGATTGCCCCTCACTCCTGCGAAGGGGGTTAACCCCTGACGCGGACTAAGAACGCCATTCTGCGAACTTCGATGACGACTTCAGAGAAGGAGCTGGAGACTCGACCCGTTACAGTTGTTCTCAAAGCCAGACGACCCCCGTGACCAAGAGTTTGACGGAAATGGTGGCTACGACATATATAAAATACCGCCGACAACTGCAGGCACCAGTAAAAACGCCAGAAGGGACTACGATATCTACGCTTCACCATTTGAAGCGCCGTAAAGTGTGGTAGGAAGCTAGAGAAGAGTTCTATTTTTTAGGGCTTCTTCTCCACAGTCTCTTCTCCATCCTAGTGGGCTAGGGGAATAGTTTTGGGACGGGATAGGGAGTACCAACACCCCAAACCACATACTTTTATCCCTCTTCTCAAGGCTCCTTCCGCTCCTCTTCAACCAAACATTGGGGCAGCGCCTTTCTCCAATACCAGTGACTCTCAGGGCCTGAGAAAAAAATAAAAATGAGAAAAGGGTTACTTGGAGAATTTTTGGAGGCCGCCACATTGCCGTGGAGCACAGGAAAGGCGCCTCCAGGGGGGGGCAAGGTGTGCCAAGAAGACACAAGAAGAGGCCAAGGAAGACCAAAAGACAAGAAGAAAAGTAGTATTTTACTTTTTGACCTTGTACTTGCTTGTTTATCTAGGTTTTCTTAGCTTTCGTAGTGTTGTGAGCCACGGCTTAGGATTTTGCTTAGAAACCCACGACCTCGTGCCGACGTGGCGGCCTTTAATTTAAAATTGCCTCACCAATCGTGAGAGCAAGATTTTAGGAGGCGATCTGTAGTGTACGGACCATTTTTAGGGTTAAAAATGGTTATTGAATAATCATCGGGTGCTTTGGGTACTCAAGGCTCAAGTTTTGAGGAGCCAAAAGCCCGGAAAAATATAGGGCTAGAGTCTGGTTCGACTCTATCCTAGAAAATAGTCCTTGGTCGGATTCGAGGCGAAAGGAGTGTCGCGATGGAGAATCCATCGCGTCACTCCTCCTCCACTCCTAGAATGACGCTACGGTCCTGTTTCCAGCGTGGCAATGCCACGTGGAACAAGTAGGATTAGGTTGCATGTTTACAAATATGCCCTATGACGACTATGTCCATTTGTGGCGCGGTTTGTCTCAGCCAAAATGGCTGAGGCGACCATTCGCTCACCCTCCTGAGACGACTATTCTGAGGGCCTACGTTTTGGCTCTACAGTTAGTTGCAAAACGGACGTTCCGTTACACGATTCCTCCTTTAAGTTGTGGGGTGATCCTCACAACGGTCTTCACGTGCTAGTTGCACGGGCGACGAGATGGCAAGTGTCAAACTGTCCAAGACCAACAGGGGCAAGGTGGTGACGGCCTCACCACGAGCTCTTGGCGGACTCCAATCTTTGGGAGCCGCCACCGCGAGCACGCTTGCCAACCCAAAGGCAATCGTACCGCCAAAGGCAACCATATCACCAAAGGCAACCGACGTCAACCTCGACGATACCAAGAAGCATGTGGAGGCCTAAATGGTGCTCGACGAGCACGTCGACGCGCACTTGGACGACCTCCACGCAACGGACAAGGTGATGGAGGAGGATCTCCCGGAGGGGGACCCCGACGAAGAGCACGATGCCGACGATGGCGAAGGCGACGAGGATCGCGACCATCGCCATCGTCGTGCGATGAACTCAAGTCGATTGCTCGAGAAGGGCAAGGCCCCCACCGTATCGCCTAAAGCTGCCAACGGCAGCAAGACTGCCAAGAGCAGCAAAGGCGCTGAAAGCAGCCACATGGGAAGTTCCCACGCGAACGAGCCGGACGACGTCGTTGCAAAGGCAATTCGCGATGACCGTCGTAGGCTCGCGGAGTTTGCTGCTGAGGCGGCAGGCCGACTCAAGATCACCACCGACGGTGGAGATACGACATCTCTCAGAGGAATGGGGCGGATCCCCCTTCCTGCGATGTGGCCGCAATGGGGCAGGGCATCGTCCACTTGAGCGTCGTTGTTGACGACAGTCTCCTCCGAAATGTGGGACTCCTTCGAGGCGTGTACGCAAACCATACCCTCTTGTAGTGGGTAAGGATGCACGGACAATGCGAGGCACTAGAGGCTATCATTGATGCTCTGATGACATCAAAGCTCAAGTTTGCGTTCGCCAACCTGCTGGCGTGATCGCCAGCAGGTTGGCGATCGGGTAGAGCATCACGGACCTCGATCGTGATCGCCAGCTACAACGCCTGGCTGCCTATGAGGCAATCCGCCGATGCAACGACCACGACAAGACGTTGCAGAGCGTGACCCACGTGCGGATGCAGCAACAAGCACACCGTGCCGCAACCGCGGATGCCACTGCCGGTGGCAGCGATGACTTGCCTACCTCGACGACTTCGGGACCGATCATGAACACGTCCTTCCTCCACGGTGTGGAGTTCTTCCGGAAGGGCGTGAAGCTGACCGACTGGCTGAATTGCATAGATCATGTTCTACTTGTCCACAAGGCTCCACTTAGCCAGTGGGGCGACCTTGCCACGACGCAGCTTGAAGACAAACTCTTCAAGTATGTGGTCAAGGAGTGGAGTGCACAGTAGCCGTATCTCGAGTGGCAGCCCATGCAGTGGGAATCCCTCTACGGGATCATGCGTAAGAAGTGCACCCAACGTGAGGAGGCGCAGCGCCCCTTCCACAAGATCAAGGACTTCAAGCAGCTGAGCAGCTCGCTCGAATCCTACTTGAGCGAGTTCACCGTACTCGTGGAGGAAGCCGAAAGCTTCACTGAGGGCGATGGGACTTAGAACTTCAAGTATCCAAGGCACAGGCTATTGGAGTACTTGCGTGATGGTCTCCCCAGCAAGAAGATGAAGGAAAAGACCACCACGATAGCCACTGACCAAGCTTGGACAAGTTGGAGGGTGTTGCACAACTACATGAGCGAAGTGTATCTGGCAAACCCTAAGCACTACTCTGATGCACGGCAAAACGCGCGGGCACAACAAGGCCGCGACAAGCGCATGGACGCTGCAGGGGCTGGTGGATTTGCTGGACAGCAAGGCGGGGTCAAGGGCAAGCAGCTCGCAAACCCTCCAGCCAAGAAGGCTGGTGGACACAAGGGCCCCAACAAGAAGCGCAGCTGCGAGAATGGCGAGCTGTAGGCGGCACATGAGCATCGCAATGCAGCCTTCCGCGAAGGGCGCTGCCACAACTGCATGCAGCTGGGCCACTTTAGGGCTCAGTGCTCTGAGGGTGTTGGTGGTGGACAAGCGCACGCGGCGTTGGCTACAGCAGCAGCACCTTGTGGGGATGGTGCAACAACGTTACTGCCCCAACCTGCTGTCTAGTATTCCAGCTTGGTATCAGAGCCAGAGCATAGCAACAGCAGCAGAAGACTGGCACACAGGTGCCAGACAACGCGGGCGGACCCCCAAACGCGCCAGTGCAGGGGAAATGCTGCCGGATTTTTTCCGGCAGCATTGACCCGCCTGGTGGCGGCGTCAGATTTTCTCCCCAGCTAGTGGGCCAGGGGAAATGCTGCCAATTTTTTTTCGGCAGCACTGACCCCCACGCGTGACGCGAGGAGGTGAGCGGCAGGTCGCGTCCGATACCTACGAGCGACAAAGCACACTGCAATGTCGCCCAAGTGCAGTAAATGGCACCAACAAGCAGTAGGAACAGTCTACAGTAGCGGTACCCGCACGCAACGGCAGCCAGCAATGGCAGCAGTAGCTAGCAGCAACTGCGTGCAGCAGCAGCAGCAGCAGCCCGCAGCAACAACAGCCAGCAACAGCAAGGAGCAGCGGCATCCAGCAGCACCAGCCCACAGCAGTAGTAACAACGCCAGCAAGTAGCAGTAGTAGCAGCAGCGAGTAGCAGCGGCAACAAGCAGCAGCGAGCAACAGCCGCAACAGCAAGTCGCAGCACCAGCCAGCTGCAGCAGCAATAATAGCGAGCATCTGTCGGCAGCAACCAGTAGCGACTACTGTTGCTCGCAGCCCTCGGCTCACTGCAAGCGACAGGCTCTGGACAGCGAACCCGCTGCTCGCAGCAAACAGCGAGCTCGCTGCTAGGTGCCCACAACGAGCAGCGGAGCCCACTGTGACAGACGAAAGAAAGAGAAAAAAACAAACAGCAAAAAAACATCCCCCACCCCACCAGCTTCTCTACCATGGCTGCAACAGCTGCCATATCTGCTGTAGCAGCCACAGCAGCTACAGCAGCCCGTAGCAGCAATTGCAGCAGTTGTTGCTGCAACTACAACAACAGCAGTAGTAGTAGTAGCAACAATAGCAGCAGCAACAGTAGCAGCAACAGCAGTAATAGCAGCAGCAGCACTAGCAATAGTAGCAGCAGCATCAGCATTAGTAGCTGCAACATCGGTCCAAACAACCGCCACTGTTGACGTCAACATCCCGCTGCTGATGTCACTACTGACGTCATCAACACCAAAAAGGGGGGAAGGGGGAAGAAATCCAAAGGGTGTGCAGGGAATCATTTACAGTAGTTGTCCTGAAGATAATGCGGCAGCAGCTGTTGACGTCTGCTGTCCTAAGCTTACGTCACTACTGACATCAGCAACATAAAGAAAACCAAGGGGCACTAAACCATGGCTGGCAGCCCTAGTGGGGAGGGGTCCTCCACTATTGGGGGGACCCCCAGTCCCCCTTTCTTGCAGCGGCTGCAACAGCAGTAGCAGCAACTTCAATAGCAACTACAGCAGCAGTAGCAACAACAACAGTAGCAGTAGCAGCAACCCTCTGGCGTCGTTGGCGGCAACCCTGACCCCTTGGCTGCTGTTTAGTGTTAATTCTCTTGTATATACTTTATCTTGTGGTCGTGAGTGCGCAGGGCATGCTGGCCCAGGACGTGGGGGCGACACATCGTGAGCGGACGGCATCCTGGCGGATCAGCTTGTGGCCCTGGGATTCGTGCTCTTGTGTGCTCGCCTCCACCCTGGCAGTGTAGCCTATAGTCCCTCTGCCTTGGATACTCACATGTAGGAATTTGGCTTGGCAGCAATGACATTATATGCTTGTGACACCTACATTAGTCCACACTCTTGAAACTGGTTAGGACAATTGTAGGTTTGCTTCGTAGGAAGTTTGCTCACATGCCCGGGGGTTATCCGAGTTCGGAAACCCACGTTCGAGGGGCGTGCGAGGACTTTGTCCTCGCACCTCGCAGTTCGTCGGCGAGCTTCGCTCGCCGGCCGATGGGTGAGGATCGACTAGCGATCCTCACCCGTAAGAGAGTACTACTCCCTTACTTAGGTACTTGTACTTTTTTCATGGATTCGGATCTAGTTTTCACCCTAACTCCCTCTACAGTCCACCGTTTGCCATGAAACGAAGTGCAATCTGGTCGTAGGAGTTCCCTCATGGTATCAGAGCAAGCTCGCTGGGCTCAAACAGACTAGAGAGAGGGGTAGCAAGCAAAACGAGGGGCGGCCAGATTAGGGTCCGTGGCCGCCCACGCGCCGTCGGCGTCGCATGCAGCCCCGCGGTCAGTGCAGGGGCGTCAAACACGCCCAGAGGGGACCGCGCAAGCCGTGCCACAGGCGCTGAGGAGGCGGAGCCACCAACTGTCCGTGTGGTGGTCACGGGGCGGCGGAGCCGACCCCCTACGCACCCCAAGGGCTCCCCTAACAGTGGGGGACCAAGCAGGTGGGGTGGGAACGGACTGGGAAGGGTCTGGGGGCTGGATGCACGTTCCCCAACAGGTCCTAAGGCGGTTTCCCAGAGCGTAAGGCTCTCATCCGAAAACTGGGCCCAAAGTGGGCCCGGCGGATTGCTGCCGAAATTCTCTTGAACGGCAGGAGCAAGCTCTAGTCGCGTCCGGCCCCCTGAGCTGTGAGAATGTCCAACGCCGGGGGTAGCGTAGCAGGTGGGAGGCCCGATGGTGCCCAAGACGGTGATCCGTCGGCCGTGACCCTCACGGCCGCCGCCGTCGCACAACTGGGTTTGGGATCCAAGGACCTATCACCGCCTCAGTTGGGCACCAGGGACTTCTTAGCCTGGAAGGACCTGTTCCTGGACTGGTCCGCTGAGCATGGCCTGGAGAGCTACTATCTCCAACCGGCTCCAGACACTGTTGATGCGCAAGTACTTCTTCGCGCATTCAATGCACTGCGCCGCGCGCTCCCTGATTCGCAGTCATACGCCCTGCGCGAGTACCGTTTTGGGGGAAAGGGAGCAGACCCGACCGAATCTCGTACGGGAGACCCTCGGCCACATGATGCCTGGAGGCATCTCACGACCCGCCAGGAAGAACAAGGCATGACGCTAGTCGTGACCCTGCGAGACAAGCTACGCAATCTCTTCCCCAAACCTGGAGCACCGGTAGTAGATTACTGGGATGAGGCTATGGACATCCGTCGACGTCTACTTGGACTTGGCGCGGCATGCTCCATCCTTGAGTGGCTGGATGTGGTGCTTCTGCACCTGGGCGAGCAGTATAGAGACTTCCGTCGGGACGTCTTCCGCCGTCACCCCGTGGCAGAGATTGAGGGCATCGACCTGTCCGTCATCTTTGCTCAACTCCGCAACTACGAAGATATTCTCAAAGGAGAAGCCCGCGACACCGTAGGTGCTCCGACAGCCTATGTGCACCAAGGTACCTTAGCTGGCCCAGAACCGTCCATCCACTTTACACACACCCAGACCGGGACCAACAGTACAGGAGGGAGGAGCAACGCTGGGAGCGGTGGTAGGGGCAGAGGGCGTGGACGAGGAGATCAAAGATGCAGTTTTTGCAATCAGACCGGGCACTTTTGGCGTCGCTGTCCCGCACTGCAGCGTCAAATGATGGACAGGCAGGAGCAGCAGTAGCCTCAGTGGCAGCAGCCGCAGTAGCAACAGCAGCAGCGCCATTGGCCCCAGCAGCAGCAGCAGCGCCAGTGGCCCCAGCAGCAGCAGTCACATCATTTGACTGCTGGTTGGAATGGTTCGCAGAACATGGGACCAGGTGCCCCAGCACCACCTGTGGTGCCTTTTGGTGCGGCAACGTTTGGGGCACAGATGCAGCAGACATTTCCCTCGCCCTCAGCACCTCCACCACCAACCTACCAGGCCCCATGCTACGTCCCGCCTTTTTTGAACACTCCCGTGCCCGTGCCTGAGTGGGCTATGCGCGTGTACTCCGAGACGGCTCAGGCCCAGCAGCCAACTGCTCCACCACCCGGGCCAAGCTGGACAGCCCCGCTGGAGCCTCGGCTCCCTGAGACAGACGCCATGGCTCCACCACACGTTGCATCACAGCACTCAGGTCAGCGGCTAGGTCACACCCATGTCACTACGAGCCACGCCCTACCCATGCACGAGTGGTTGTTTGACACTGCTGCATCACATCATATGTCCCCACATCGTCAGCTGTTTGTTACATTGCACGCAGTGCTTGGTGTGGATGGTGTGAGAACTGGATCAGGGGAGATACTGCATGTTGAGGGCGTGGGCACAGTTGCGTTGCAAGCGCCGGGGGGTGTGCTATGGTTGACTGGCGTGCTGTATGTTCCACGTTTGAAAGTCAATCTCTTATCTGGTGGACAGTTGGACAAACAAGCCAACATGTCCATTGTGACGCAGAAGCAGCGATGCATGCTTTATGATGCAGCTGGTGAGCTGTTGGCTGATGGACCCCTTCACGTTGACATGCTGTACCGGCTCACCCTCTTTCCCCTCATTCACACCCAGTCACAGCGGCCACAAGTCCACACTGTAACTGGCACAGACTCAAGGCACACTGAGCTCATTCACCGCAGACTGGCGCACATACATGCTGACGCTGTAACGGACATGTTAAAGCATGCAACTGCACACGGCATCCACCCGACTGACTGTGCTCATGGTCTCAAGGATGGTGCATGCCTAGAGTGCCATGAAGGTAAGTCACACAGACAAACATTCCCCAAGTCCTCTAGCGAGAGGACATCACCTCTTGCCCTGGTTCATGCAGACCTAACGGGACCTATGCCTGTTCCCTCTCTTCAATATGGGTCCCAGTATGTTTTGACTCTCAAAGAGGATTACAGCCGCTTCCGCTGGGCTTTTCTGCTGAAAACCAAAGCAGATGCCCAAAGGGCTATCACGGAGTGGATAGCTTTAGCAGAACGACAGACAGGGTGTAAACTATTAGTACTGCGAACAGATAGGGGAGGAGAGTTCCTTGGAGCCCTGACTAACGAACTCAAGGCTAAAGGTATTGAACACCAGACCACCGCACCCTACACGCCACAACAAAATGGCATTGCAGAACGGTGGCACCGAACACTGGGTGATGCACTCCGAACGTTACTGACGGAATCTGGTTTACCGTTCAGCTTTTGGGAGGAGGCAGTCAAGTATGTCACTTGGGTTTGGAACCGTGTTCCACAAGGCCCACTGCCCAAGGCGGTGACACCTTGGGAACACTGGTTTAAGGAGAAGGCTGACCTTCGACCGGCGCGGGTATGGGGAACAATGGCGTGTGTTTGGTTTCCTCAACCTCAGCGTGATAACAAACTCAGCCCTCGTGGACGATGGTGTGTGTTTGTTGGAGTCTCACACGCCTCGAAGGCATGGAGGTTTTGGGATCCCACGAACCATGCGTTTGTCGAGAGTCGAGAAGCGTCCTTTCTGGAGCATATGTCGTATAAGGAGTTCCGGACACTGCGACAAGCGCCACCCATGCCACGCTCCGAGCACTACCCGGAGTACGTGAGTGTGCCTGTCTTTGTCCCTAGCCGAGCACAGC
>SZWC01022585.1:0-21994 GCA_023375785.1 Penium margaritaceum
CAAGTAGGGCGCAAGTAGGGCGCAAGTAGGCCGCAAGTAGGCCGCAAGTAGGCCGCAAGTAGGGCGCAAATAGGGCGCAAGTAAGGCGCAAGTAGGGCGTAAGTAGGGCGCAAGTAGGGCGCAAGTAGGGCGCAAGTAGGGTGCAAGTAGGGCACAAGTAGGGCGCAAGTAGGGCGTAAGTATGGCGCCAGGGGGTGCCAATAGGGTGCAAGTAGGGCAAAAGTAGGATGCAAGAATGGCAGAAGTAGGGCACAAGTAGGGCGCACGTAGGGCGCAAGTAGGACGCAAGTAGGGCGCAAGTAGGGCGCAAGAAGGGCGCACGTAGGGAGCAAGTAGGGCAAAAGTAGGGCATAAGTAGGGCGTAAGTAGGGCACAAGTAGGGCGCAAGTAGGGCGCAAGTATGGCGCAAGTAGGTCGTAAGTAGGGCGCAAGTAGGGCGCAAGTAGAGCGCAAGTAGGGCGCAAGTAGGGCGCAAGTAGGGCGCAAGTAGGGCGTAAGTATGGCACAAGTATGGCACAAGTAGGGTGTAAGTAGGGCGTAAGTAGGGCGTAAGTAGGGCGTAAGTAGGGCGTAAGTAGGGCGTAAGTAGGGCGTAAGTAGGGCGTAAGTAGGGCGTAAGTAGGGCGTAAGTAGGGCGTAAGTAGGGCGTAAGTAGGGCGTAAGTAGGGCGTAAGTAGGGCGTAAGTAGGGCGTAAGTAGGGCGTAAGTAGGGCGTAAGTAGGGCGTAAGTAGGGCGTAAGTAGGGCGTAAGTAGGGCGTAAGTAGGGCGTAAGTAGGGCGTAAGTAGGGCGTAAGTAGGGCGTAAGTAGGGCGTAAGTAGGGCGTAAGTAGGGCGTAAGTAGGGCGTAAGTAGGGCGTAAGTAGGGCGTAAGTAGGGCGTAAGTAGGGCGTAAGTAGGGCGTAAGTAGGGCGTAAGTAGGGCGTAAGTAGGGCGTAAGTAGGGCGTAAGTAGGGCGTAAGTAGGGCGTAAGTAGGGCGTAAGTAGGGCGTAAGTAGGGCGTAAGTAGGGCGTAAGTAGGGCGTAAGTAGGGCGTAAGTAGGGCGTAAGTAGGGCGTAAGTAGGGCGTAAGTAGGGCGTAAGTAGGGCGCAAGTAGGGCGCAAGTAGGGCGCAAGTAGGGCGCAAGTAGGGCGCAAGTAGGGCGCAAGTAGGGCGCAAGTAGGGCGCAAGTAGGGCGCAAGTAGGGCGCAAGTAGGGCATAAATAGGGCGCAAGTAGGGCGTAAGTATGGCGCCAGGGGGTGCCAATAGGGCGCAAGTAGGGCGAAAGTAGCGTGCAAGTAGGGCGGAAGTAGGGCACAAGTACGGCGAACGTAGGGCGCAAGTAGGACGCAAATAGGGCGCAAGTAGGGCACAAGTAGGGTGTAAGTAGGGCACAAGTAGGGCACAAGTAGGGTACAAGTAGAGTGCAAGTAGGGCGCAAGTAGGGCGCAAGTAGGCCGCAAATAGGGCGCAAGTACGGCACAAGTGGGATGAAAGTAGCGTATAAGTATGGCGCAAGTAGGGTACAAGTAGGGTGCAATTAGGGCAAAGGTAGGGTACAAGTAGGGCGCAAGTAGGGCACAAGTAGGGCGCAAGTAGGACGCAAGTAGGGCGCAAGTAGGGTGTAAGTAGGGCACAAGTAGGGGGCAAGTAGGGCGCAAGTAGGACGCAAGTAGGGCGCAAGTACGGCGCAAGTAAGGCGCAAATAAGGTGCAAGTAGGGCACAAGTAGGGCCCAAGTAGGGCGCAAGTAGGGCGCAAGTAGGGCACAAGTAGGGTGCAAGAAGGGCGCAAATAGGACGTAAGTAAGGCGCAAGTAGGGCGCAAGTAGGGCGCAAGAAGGGCGCAACTAGGGCGCAACTAGGGCGCAAGTAGGGTGCAAGTAGGGCGCAAGTAGGGCGCAAGTAGGGCGCAAGTAGGGCGCAAGTAAGGCGCAAGTAGGGTGCAACTAGGGCGTAAGTAGGGCGCAAGTAGGATGCAAGTAGGGCGCAAGTAGGGGGGAAGGAGGACGCAAGTAGGGCGCAAGTAGGACGCAAGTAGGGTGCAAGTAGGGTGCAAGTAGGGCGCAAGTAGGGCGCAAGGAGGGTGCAAGTAGGGCACAAGTAGGGCACAAGTAGGGTGCACGTAGGGCGCAAGTAGGGCGCAAGTAGGGCGCAAGAAGGGCGCAAGTAGGGCGCAAGTAGGGCGCAAGAAGGGCGCAAGTAGGGCGCAAGTAGGGCGCAAGAAGGGCGCAAGTAGGGCGCAAGTAGGGCGCAAGAAGGGCGCAAGTAGGGCGCAAGTAGGGCGCAAGAAGGGCGCAAGTAGGGCGCAAGTAGGGCGCAAGAAGGGCGCAAGTAGGGCGCAAGTAGGGCGCAAGAAGGGCGCAAGTAGGGCGCAAGTAGGGCGCAAGAAGGGCGCAAGTAGGGCGCAAGTAGGGCGCAAGAAGGGCGCAAGTAGGGCGCAAGTAGGGCGCAAGAAGGGCGCAAGTAGGGCGCAAGTAGGGCGCAAGAAGGGCGCAAGTAGGGCGCAAGTAGGGCGCAAGAAGGGCGCAAGTAGGGCGCAAGTAGGGCGCAAGAAGGGCGCAAGTAGGGCGCAAGTAGGGCGCAAGAAGGGCGCAAGTAGGGCGCAAGTAGGGCGCAAGAAGGGCGCAAGTAGGGCGCAAGTAGGGCGCAAGAAGGGCGCAAGTAGGGCGCAAGTAGGGCGCAAGAAGGGCGCAAGTAGGGCGCAAGTAGGGCGCAAGAAGGGCGCAAGTAGGGCGCAAGTAGGGCGCAAGAAGGGCGCAAGTAGGGCGCAAGTAGGGCGCAAGAAGGGCGCAAGTAGGGCGCAAGTAGGGCGCAAGAAGGGCGCAAGTAGGGCGCAAGTAGGGCGCAAGAAGGGCGCAAGTAGGGCGCAAGTAGGGCGCAAGAAGGGCGCAAGTAGGGCGCAAGTAGGGCGCAAGAAGGGCGCAAGTAGGGCGCAAGTAGGGCGCAAGAAGGGCGCAAGTAGGGCGCAAGTAGGGCGCAAGAAGGGCGCAAGTAGGGCGCAAGTAGGGCGCAAGAAGGGCGCAAGTAGGGCGCAAGTAGGGCGCAAGAAGGGCGCAAGTAGGGCGCAAGTAGGGCGCAAGAAGGGCGCAAGTAGGGCGCAAGTAGGGCGCAAGAAGGGCGCAAGTAGGGCGCAAGTAGGGCGCAAGAAGGGCGCAAGTAGGGCGCAAGTAGGGCGCAAGAAGGGCGCAAGTAGGGCGCAAGTAGGGCGCAAGAAGGGCGCAAGTAGGGCGCAAGTAGGGCGCAAGAAGGGCGCAAGTAGGGCGCAAGTAGGGCGCAAGAAGGGCGCAAGTAGGGCGCAAGTAGGGCGCAAGAAGGGCGCAAGTAGGGCGCAAGTAGGGCGCAAGAAGGGCGCAAGTAGGGCGCAAGTAGGGCGCAAGAAGGGCGCAAGTAGGGCGCAAGTAGGGCGCAAGAAGGGCGCAAGTAGGGCGCAAGTAGGGCGCAAGAAGGGCGCAAGTAGGGCGCAAGTAGGGCGCAAGAAGGGCGCAAGTAGGGCGCAAGTAGGGCGCAAGAAGGGCGCAAGTAGGGCGCAAGTAGGGCGCAAGAAGGGCGCAAGTAGGGCGCAAGTAGGGCGCAAGAAGGGCGCAAGTAGGGCGCAAGTAGGGCGCAAGAAGGGCGCAAGTAGGGCGCAAGTAGGGCGCAAGAAGGGCGCAAGTAGGGCGCAAGTAGGGCGCAAGAAGGGCGCAAGTAGGGCGCAAGTAGGGCGCAAGAAGGGCGCAAGTAGGGCGCAAGTAGGGCGCAAGAAGGGCGCAAGTAGGGCGCAAGTAGGGCGCAAGAAGGGCGCAAGTAGGGCGCAAGTAGGGCGCAAGTAGGGCGCAAGTAGGGCGCAAGTAGGGCGCAAGTAGGGCGCAAGTAGGGCGCAAGTAGGGCGCAAGTAGAGCGCAAGTAGGGCACAAGTAGGGCGCAAGTATGGCGTAAGTATGGCGCCTGGGGGTGCCAGTAGGGCGCAAGTATGGCGAAAGTAGGGTGCAAGTAGGGCGGAAGTAGGGCACAAGTAGGGCGCACGTAGGGCGCAAGTAGGACGCAAGTAGGGCGCAAGTAGGGCGCAAGTAGGGTGCAAGAAGGGCACAAGTTGGGCGCAAGTAGGGTGCAAATAGGGCGCAAGTAGGGCGTATCAATGCACAGTGACCAACCAAAGTATGCATATGTCACTGACCATGAAGAAAGAATTTCACTTCATGTGGTCAATATTTACAACTGACAACATGGGCCACAAATAGTTAGAGGGCTAACAATTGTTTGGGAACACTAGCTGTCATCAAGAAAGCACAAAGACCTTCAATACGTAATGACACAGCGTGGTAACCATGTACAGCGACAAACCAAAGTAGGCATGTGTCACAAACCATGACCAAACGGATTTCATAGTGTGTGGTCAACGTTGAAAACTCATAACATGAGTCACAAATGGTCAGTGGGGGAAACCATGGGTTGAAAACACTAGTTATCAACTGGCAAGTAGAAAGATTTTCAACAAGTGGTTGCACGGTGTGGCTAGCCTGCACAGTGACCAACCAAAGGATGCATATGTCACTGACTATAACCGAAGAAGTCGACTATGTGTGGTCAGCATTGACAACTCATAACACGAGTCAGAAATGGTCAGAGGGAGAGACAATGGTTTGGGAACCCTATGTATCAACTAGAAAGGACAAATAACTTCAATACGTAGTGGCACTGTGTAGCTACTATGCACACCAAACAAGCAAGCTAGGCATATGTCACTGACCATGACCAGATAACTTCAATATGGGTCGTCAACATTGACCAACCATAACACGAGACAAAAACGGTCTAGGGAGGAAACAATTGCTATGGGAATATCAGTTATCAAAAAAGAAAGTACAACAACCTTCAGACAGAAGTAGCACGGTGTGGCTACCATGCACAATGACCGACCAGAGTAGGCATATGTACTGCCTTTGAGCAAAGAAACCCGCAATGTGTGGTCAACATTGACAACTCATAATACAAATCACAAATGGTTAGAGGGGAAAACATTGGTTTGGGAACACCAAGTATCAAATAGCAAGCACAAGGAGCTTCAATACGTCGTGGCACGGTGTGGATACCATGCATGATGACCAACCAAAGTAGGCATATGTAACTGACCATGACCAAATAATGGCACCAAGTGTGGTAAACCTTGACAACTCATAACACAAGTCACAAATGGTCAGGGTGGAAGATAATGATTTGTGAATACTAGTTATTGACTAGAAAGTGCAAATACCCTCAATATGTAGTGGCACACTGTGGCTACTATGCACAGTGACCAACCAAAGTATGCATATGTCACTGACCATGAAAAAAGAATTTCATTTCATGTGGTCAATATTTACAACACACAACATGAGTCACTGATAGTCAGAGGAGGTAACAATGGTTTGGGAACACTGGCTGTCAACAAGGAAGCACAAAGACCTTCGATACGTAATGACATGGCCTCGTAACCATGTACAGTGACAACCCAAAGTAGGCATGTGTCACAAACCATGACCAAACGGATTTCACTGTGTGTGGTCAACGTTGAAAACCCATAACACGCGTCACAACTGGTCAGTGGGGGAACCCATGGGATGGGAAGACTAGTTTTCAACTAGCAAGTAGAAAGATTATCAACAAGTAGTAGCACAGTTTGACTAGCGTGCACAGTAACCAACCAAAGGATGCATATGTCACTGACTATGACCAAAGAAGTACACTATGTAAGGTCAACATTGACAACTCATAACACGAGTCACAAATGGTCAGAGGGAGACACAATGGTTTGGGAACCCTATGTTTCAACTAGAAAGGACAAAGAACTTCAATACGTAGTGGCACGGTGTAGCTACTATGCACACCAAACAACCAAACTAGGCATATGTCACTGACCATGACCAGATCATTTCAATGTGGGTGGTCAACATTGACCAACCATAACACGAGTCACAAACGGTTGGGGAGGAACATTGCTATGGGAATATCAGTTATCAGCTAGCAAGTACACTGACCTTCAGTCAGTAGAAGCACGGTGTGGCTATAATGCACAATGACTGAACAAAGGAGGCATATGTACTGCCATTGACCAAAGAAATCTGCTGTGTGTGATCAACGTTGACAACTCATAAAACCAGTCACAAACGGTCAGAGGGGAAAAAAATGGTTTGGGAACACCTAGTATCAAATAGCAAGCAGAAGGAGCTTGATTACGTAGTGGCACGGCGTGGCTACTATGCACACCATACAACCAAACTAGGCATATGTCACTGAACATGACCAGATAAGATCAATATGGGTGGTCAACGTTGACCAACCATAACATGTGTCACAAATGGTCAGGGTAGGAAACAATGCTATGGGAATATCAGTTCTCAAATAGCAAGTATAACAACCTTCAGTTAGGAGTAGAATAGTGTGGCTGCCATGCACAATGACCAACCAAAGTATGCATATGTATTTCCTTTGACCCAAGAAATCCGCTGTGTATGGTCAACGTTGACAACTCATAATACGAGTCACAAATGGTCAGATGGGGAAACAATGGTTTGGGAACACCGAGCATCAGATAGCAAGCACAAGGAGCTTCAATACGTTGTGGCACAGTGTGGATGCCATGCACGATGACCAACCAAAGTAGGCATATGTCACTCACCATGACCAAACAATGACACCAAGTGTGGTAAACCTTGACAACTCATAACACGAGTCACAAATGGTCAGGGTGGAAGATAATGGTTTGTGAATACCAGTTATCGACTAGCAAGTACAAATACCTTCATGATGTAGTTGCACGGTGTGGCTACAATGCACAGTGACCAACCAAAGTATGCATATGTCGCTGACCATGAACAAATTATTTCACTTCATGTGGTCAACATGTACAACTGACAACATGGGCCACAGATAGTCAGAGGGGGCTAACAATGGCTTGGGAACACTAGCTGTCAACAAGAAAGCACAAAGACCTTTGATACGTAATGACACAGAATGGGAACCATGTAAAGTGATAGACCAAAGTAGGCATGTGTCACAAACCATGACCAAACAGATTTCACAGACTGTGGTCAACGTTGAAAACTCATAACACGAGTCACAAATGGTCAGTGGGGGAAACCATGGGTTGGGAACACTAGTTATCAACTAGCAAGTAGAAAGATTTTCAACAAGTAGTGGCATGGTGTCGCTAGCGTACACAGTGACCAACAAAAGGATGCATATGTCACTGACTATGACCGAAGAAGTCAACTATGTGTCGTCAACATTGACAACTCATAACACGAGTCACAAATGGTCAGAGGGAGAGACAGTGGTTGTGGAACCCTATGTATCAAGTAGAGAGGACAAAGAAATTCAATACGTAGTGACACGGTGTGGCCACTATGCACACCAAACAACCCAACTAGGCATATGTCACTGACCATGACCAGATCATTTCAATATGGGTGGTCAAAATTGAAAAACCATAAAACAAGACAAAAACGGTCAGGGGAGAAAACAATGCTATGGGAATATCAGTTATCAACAAGAAAGTACAACGACCTTCAGACAAAAGTAGCACGGTGTGGCTACCATGCACAATGACCAACCAAAGGAGGCATATGAATTGCCTTTGAGCAAAGAAACCCGCTATGTGTGGTCAGCATTGACAACTCATAATACGAGTCACAAATGGTCAAAGGGGAAAATAATGGTTTGGGAATACCGAGTATCAAATATCAAGCACAAGGAGGTTCAATACGTTGTAGCACAGTGTGGATACCATGCACGATGACAAACCAAAGTAGGCATATGTCACTGACAGTGACCCAATAATGGCACTAAGTGTGGTAAACCTTGACAACTCATAACATTAGACACAAATGGTCAGGGTGGAAGATAATGATCATTGAATACTAGTTATTGATTAGCAAGTACAAACACCTTCAATATGTAGTGGCACAATGTGGCTACAATGCACAGTGACCAACCAAAGTATGCATATGTCATTGACCATGAACAAAGAATTTCACTTCATGTGGTCATCGTGTACAACTCACAACACGAGTCACTGATATTCAGAGGGGGTAACACTAGCTGTCAACAAGAAAGCACAAAGACGTTTGATACGTAATGACACGGCGTGGTAACCATGTACAGTGACAAACCAAAGTAGGCCTGTGTCATAAACCATGACCAAACGGATTTTACAGAGTGTGGTCAACGTTGAAAACTCATAACAGGAGTCACAACTGGTCACTCAGGGAAACCATGGGTTGGGAACACTAGTTATCAACTAGCAAGTAGACAGATTTTCAACAAGTAGTGGCACGGTGTGGCTAGCGTGCACAGTGACCAACCAAAGGATGCATATGTCACTGACTATATCCGAAGAAGTCCACTATGTGTGGTCAACATTGACAACTCATAACACGAGTCACAAATGGTGAGAGGGAGAAACAATGGTTCGGGAACCCTATATATTGACTAGAAAGGACAAGTAACATCAATACGTAGTGGCACAGTGTGGCTAATATGCACACCAAACAACCAAACTAGGCATATGTCACTGACCATGACGAGAGAATTTCAATATGGGTGGTCAACGTTGAGCAACCATAACACGAGTCAAAAATAGTCAGGGGAAGAAACAATGCTATGGGAATATCAGTTGTCAACTAGCAAGTACAACGACCTTCAGTCAGAAGTAGCACGGTGTGGCTACCATGCACAATCAACCACCAAAGTAGGCATATGCACTGCATTTGGCCAAAGAAATCTGCTGTGTGTGGTCAACATTGACAACCCATAATACAAGTCACAAATGGTCAGAGGGGGAAACAATGGTCTGGGAACACCAAGTATCAAAAAGCAAGCACAAGGAACTTCAATACGTTGTGGAATAGTGTGGATACCATGCACGATGATCAACCAAGGTAGGCATATGTCACTGACCATGACCCAGTAACGGCACTAAGTGTGGTAAACCTTGACAAATCATAACACGACTCACAAATGGTCAGAGTGGAAGATAATGATTTGTGAATACTAGTTATTGACTAGCAAGTACAAATACCTTCAATATGTAATGGCACGGTGTGGCTACAATGCATAGTGACCAACCGAAGTATGCATATGTCACAGACCATGAACAAAGAATTTCACTTCATGTGGTCAACATTTACAACTCACAACACGAGTCACTGATAGTCAGAGGGGGTAACAATGGTTTGGGAACACTAGCTGTCAACAAGAAAGCACAAAGACCTTCGATACGTAATGACATGGCGTGGTAACAATGTATAGTGACAGACCAAAGTAGGCATGTGTCACAAACCATGACCAAACGGATTTCACAGTGTGTGGTCAACGTTGGAAACACATACCACGAGTCACAAATGGTCACTGGGGAAGACCATGGGTTGGGAACATTAGTTATCAACTAGCAAGTAGGAAGATTTTCAACAAGTAGTGGCACGGTGTGGCTGGCGTGCACATTCACCAACCAAAGGATGCATATGTCACTGACTATGAACGAAGAAATCCACTATGTGTGGTCAACACGTACAACTCATAACACAAGTCACAAATGGTCAGAGGGAGAGACAATGGTTCGGGAACCCTATGTATCAACTAGAAAGGACAAAGAACTTCAATACGTAGTAGCCCGGTGTGGCTACTAAGCACACCAAACAACCAAACTAGGCATCTGTCTCTGACCATGACCAGATAATTTCAATATGGGTGGTCAACTTTGACAAACCATAACACGAGTTACCAACGGTCAGGGGAGGAAACAATGCTATGGGAATATCAGTTCTCAACTAGCAAGTACAACGACCTTCAGTCAGTAGTAGCACGGTGTGCTTACCATGCACAATGCCCGACCAAAATAGGCATATGTACTGCCTTTGACCAAAGAAATCCACTGTGTCTGGTCAGTGTTGACAACTTATAATACCAGTCACAAATGGTCAGAGGGGGGAACAATGGTTTGGGAACACCGAGTATCGCATAGCAAGCACAAGGAGCTTCAATACGTTGTGGCACAGTGTGGATACCATGCACGATGACCAACCAAAGAAGGCATATGTCACTGACCATAACCAAATAATGGCACTAAGTGTGGTAAATCTGACAACTCATAACACGAGTCCCAAATGGTCAGGGTGGAAGATAATGATTTGTGAATACTAGTTGTTGACTAGAAAGTACAAATACCTTCAAAATGTAGTGGCACAGAGTGGCTACAATGCACAATGACCAACCAAAGTATGCATATGTCAGTGACCATGAACAAAGAAGTTCACTTCATGTGGTCAACATGTACAACTCACAACACGAGTCACTGATAGTCAGAGGGGGTAACAATAGTTTGGGAACACTAGCTGTCAACAAGAAAGCACAGAGACCTTCGATACGTAATGACACGGCGTGGTAACCATGTACAGTGACAAACCAAAGCATGCATGTGTCACAACCCATGACCAAACGGATTTCACAGTGTGTGTTCAATGTTGAAAACTCACAACACGAGTAACAAATGGTCACTGGGCGAAACCATGGGTTGGGAACACTAGTTATCAATTAGCACATAGAAAGAATTTTAACAAGTAGTGGCACGGTGTGGCTAGCGTGCCAAGTGACCAACCAAAGGATGCATATGTCACTAACTATGACCGAAGAAGTCTACTATGTGTGGTCAACATTGACAACTCATAACACGAGTCACAAATGGTCAGAGTGAGAGACAAAGGGTTGGGAACCCTATGTATCAACTAGAAAGGACAAAGAATTTCAATACATAGTGGCACGGTGTGGCTACTATGCACACCAAACAACAAAACCAGGCACCTATCAAGGCCCATGACCACATCAGTTTAATATGGGTGGTCAACCTTGACCAAACATAACACGGGTGACAAACAGTCAGGGGAGGAAACAATGCTATGGGAATATCAGTTCTTAACTAGCACGTACAACGACGTTCATTCAGTAGTAGCACGGCGTGGCTACCATGGACAATGACCGACCAATGTAGGCATATGTACTGCCTTTGACCAAAGAAATCTGCTGTGTGTGGTCAACATTGATAACTCATTATATGAGTCACCAATGGTCAGAGGGGGAAACAATGGTTTGGGAAAACCAAGCATAAAAAAGCAAGCACAAGGAGTTTCAATACGTTGTGGCACGGTGTGGACATAATGCACAATGACCAACCAAAGTAGGCATATATCACTGACCATCACCAAATAATGGCACTACGTGTGGTAAACCTTGACTCTTCATAATACGAGTCACAAATGGTTAGATTGAAGATAATTTTTTGTGGATACTAGTTATTGACTAGCAAGTACAAATAATTTCAATATGTAGTGGCAAAGTGTGGTTACAATGCACAGTGCCCAACCAATGTATTCATATGTCACTGACCATAAACAAAGAACTTCACTTCATGTGGTCAACATTTACAACTCACAACACGAGTCACTGATAGTCAGAGGGGGTAACAATGGTTTGGGAACACTAGCTATCAACATGAAAGCACAAAGACCTTCGATACACAATGACACGGCGTGGTAACAATGTACAGTGACAAACCGAAGTAGGCATGTGTCACAAACAGTGACCAAATGGATTTCACAGTGTGTGGTCAACGTTGAAAACTCATACCACGAGTCACAAATGGTCAGTGGGGGAGACCATGGGTTGGGAACACTAGTTATCAACTAGCAAGTACAAAGATTTTCAGCAAGTTGCTCCACAGTGTTGCTAGCGTGCACAATGACCAACCAAAGGATGCATATGTCACTGACAATGACCGAAGAAGTCCACTATGTGTGGTCAACATTGACAACTCGTAACACGAGTCACAAATGGTCAGAGGGAGAGATAATGGTTTGGGAACCCTATGTATCAACTAGAAAGGAAAGAGAACTTCAATACGCAGTGGCACGGTGCGGCTGCTATGCACACCAAACAACGAAACTAGGCATAAGTCACTGACCATGATCAGATAATTTCAATATGGGTGGTCAACGCTGACCAGCCATAACACGAGTCACAAAGGGTCAGGGGAGGAAACAATGCTATGGGAATGTCAGTTCTCAACTAGCAAGTACAACGACCTTCAGTTAGTAGTAGCACGGTGTGGCTACCATGCACAATGACCGACCAAAGTAGGCATATGTACTGCCTTTGACCAAAGAAATCCGCCATGTGTGGTCATCGTTGGGAACTCATAATACGAGTCACAAATGATCAGATGCGGAAGCAATGGTTCGGGAACACTGAGTATTAAGTAGCAAGCACAAGGAGCTTCAATAAGTTGTGGCACAGTGTGGATACCATGCACGATGTCCAACCAAAGTATGCATATGGCACTGACCATGACCAAATGATGGCACCAAGTGTGGTAAACCTTGACAACTCATAACAAGAGTCACAAATGGTCAGGGTGGAAGGTAATGATTTGTGAATATTAGTTATTGACTAGCAAGTACAAATACCATCAATAAGTAGTGGCATAGTGTGGCTACAATGCACAGTAACCAAGCAAAGTATGCATATGTCTTTGACCGTGAACAAAGCATTTCACTTCATGTGGTCAACATTTACAACTCACAACACGAGTCACTGAGAGTCAGAGGGCGTAACAATGGTTTGGGAACACTAGCTGTCAACAACAAGCACAAAGACCTTCGATACGTAATGACATGGCGTGGTAACAATGTACAGTGACAAACCAAAGTAGGCATGTGTCACAAACTATGACCAAACGAATTTCACAATGTGTGGTCAACGTTGAAAAATCATACCACGAGTCACAAATGGTCAGTGGGGAAGACCATGGGTTGGGAACACTAGTTATCAACTAGCAAGTAGGAAGATTTCAACAAGTAGTGGCACGGTGTGGCTAGCGTGCACAGTGACCAACCAAAGGATGCATATGTCACTGACTATGACCGAAGAAGTCCACTACGTGTGGTCAACACAGACAACTCATAACACAAGTCACAAGTGGTCAAAGGGAGAGACAATGGTTTGGGAACCCTATGTATCAACTAGAAAGGACAAAGAACTTCAATACCTAGTAGCCCGGTGTGGCTACTAAGCACACCAAACAACCAAACCAGGCATCTGTCAATGACCATGACCAGATAAGTTCAATATGGGTGGTCAACTTTGACCAACCATAACACGAGTTGCAAACGGTAAAGGGAGGAAACCATGCTATGGGAATATCAGTTCTCAACTAGCAAGTACAACGACCTTCAGTCAGTAGTAGCACGGTGTGGTTACCATGCACAATGCCCGACCAAAATAGGCATATGTATTGCCTTTGACCAAAGAAATCCACTGTGTGTCGTAAACGTTAACAACTTATAATACCAGTCACAAATGGTCAGAGGGGGAAACAATGGTTTGGGAACACCAAGTATCAAATAGCAAGCACAAGGAGCTTCAATACATTGTGGCACAGTGTGGATACTATACACGATGACCAACCAAAGTAGGCATATGTCACTGACCATGACCAAATAATGGCACTAAGTGTGGTAAACCTTGAAAACTCATAACAGGAGTCACAAATGGTCAGGGTGGAAGACAATGATTTGTGAATACTAGTTATTGACTAGCAAGTACAAATACCTTCTATATGTAGTGGCGCAGCGTGGCTACAATGCACAGTGACCAACCAAAGTATGCATATGTCACTGACCATGAACAAAGAAGATCACTTCATGTGGTCAACATTTACAACACACAACACGAGTCACTGATAGTCAGAGGGGGTAACAATGGTTTGGGAACATTGGCTGTCAACAAGGAAGCACAAAGACCTTCAATACATAATGACACGGCCTGGAACTTATGTACAATAACAACCCAAAGTAGGCATGTGTCACAAACCATGACCAAACGGATTTCACAGTGTGTAGTCAACGTTGAAAACCCATAACACGAGTCACAAATGGTCTGTGGTGGAGACCATGGGTTGAGACACTAGTTATCAACTAGCAAGTATAAAGATTTTCAACAAGAAGTGGCACAGTGTGACTAGGGTGCACAGTGACCAACCAAAAGATGCATGTCTCACTGACTATGACCGAAGAAGTCCACTATGTGTGGTCAACATTGACAACTCATAACACGAGTCACAAATGGTCAGAGGGAGAGACAATGGTTTGGGAACCCTATGTTTCAACTAGAAAGGACAAAGAACTTCAATACCTAGTGGCACGGTGTAGCTACTATGCACACCAAACAACCAAAGTAGGCATATGTGTCACTGACCATGAAAAGATAATTTCAATATGGGTGGGCAATGTTGACCAACCATAACACGAGTCACAAACGGTCCGGGGAGGAACAATGCTATGGGAATATCAGTTCTGAACTAGCAAGTACAACGACCTTCAGTCAGTAGTAGCACGGTGTGGCTACCATGCACAATGACCGACCAAAGGAGGCATATGTACTGCCTTTGACCAAAGAAATCTGCTGTGTGTGATCAACGTTGACAACTCATAATACGAGTCACAAATGGTCAGATGGGGAAACAATGGTTTGGGAACACCGAGTATCAAATAGCAAGCACAAGGAGCTTCAATACGTAGTGGCACGGCGTGGCTACTATGCACACCAAAGAACCAAACTAGGCATATGTCACTGAACATGACCAGATAACTTCAACATGGGTGGTCAACGTTGACCAAGCATAACACAAGTCACAAACAGTCAGGGTAGGAAACAATGCTACAGGAATATAAGTTCTCAAATAGCAAGTATAACGGCCTTCAGTAAGAAGTAGCACGGTGTTGCTACCATGCACAATGACCGACCAATGTAGGCATATGTAATGCCTTTGACCAAAGAAATCCGCTGTGTGTGGTCAACGTTGACAACTCATAATACAAGTCACAAATGGTCAAAGGGGGGAATAATGGTTTGGGAACATCGAGCATCAAATAGCAAGCACAAGGAGCTTCAATACGTTGAGGCACGGTGTGGATACCATGCACGATGACAAACCAAAGTAGGCATATGTCACTGACCATGACCAAATAATGGCACTAAGTGTGGTAAACCTTGTCAACTCCTAATACGAGTCACAAATGGTCACGGTGGAAGATAATGTTTGGCGAATACTAGTTATTGACTAGCAAGTACAAATACCTTAAATATGTAGTCGCACAGTGTGGCTACAGTCACAGTGACCAACCAAAGTATGCATACGTCACTGACCGTGAACAAAGAATTTCACTTCATGTGGTCAACATTTACAGCTCACAGCACGGGTCACAGATAGTCAGAGGGGGTTAAGAATGGTTTGGGAACACAAGCTGTCAACAAGAAAGCACAAAGACTATCGATACGTAATGAGACGGCATGGTAACCATGTACAGTGACAACCCAAAGTAGGCATGTTTCACAACCCATGACCAAACGGATTTCAGAGTGTGTGGTCAATGTTGAAAACTCCTAACACGAGTCACAAATGGTCAGTGGGTCAAACCATGGGTTGGGAACACTAGTTATCAACTAGCAAGTAGAAAGATTTTCAACAAGTAGTAGCACGGTGTGGCTAGCGTGCACAGTGACAAACCAAAGGATGCCCACGTCACTGACTATGACCGAAGAAGTCCACTATGTATGGTCAACGTTGACAACTCATAACCCGAGTCACAGATGGTCTGAGGGAGTGACAATGGTTTATGAACCCTATGTATCGACTATAAATGACAAAGAACTTCAATACGCAGTGGCACGGTGTGGCTACTATGCACACCAAATAACCAAACTAGGCATATGTCGCCGACCATGATGAAAGAATTTCAATATGGGTGGTCAACATTCACTCACCATAAAATGAGTCACAAAGGATCACAGGGGGAGCCAATGGTCTGTGAATATCAGTTGTCAATTAGCAAGTACAGCGACCTTCAATCAGCATAAGCACAGTGTGGCTACCATGCACAATGACCAACCAAAGTAGGCATATGTACTATCTTTGACCAAAGAAATATGCTGTGTGTGGTCAGCATTGACAACTCATAACAGGAGTCACAAATGGTCAGAGGGGGAGACAATGGTTTGGGAACACGCGATATTAGCTAGCAAGCACAGGGCCCTTCAATAAGATGTGGCACGGTATGGATACCATGCACGAAAACCAACCAAAGTAGGCATATGTCACTGACCATGACCGAATAATGTCACTAAGTGTGGTAAAATCTGACAATTCATAACACGAGTCACGAATGGTCAGGGTGGAAGATAATGGTTCGTGAATACTAGTTATCGAATAGCAAGTACAAATACCTTCAACATGTAGTGGCACAGCGTGGCTACCATGCACAATGACCAACCAAAGTATGCATATGTCACTAACCATGACCAACGAATTTCACTTCACGTGGTCAGCATTGACAACTCACAACACGAGTCACTAATAGTCAGAATTGGTAACAATGGTTTGGGAAGAGTAGCTATCAACTATAAAGCACAAAGACCTTCGATACGTAGTGACACAGCGTAATAACCATGTACAGTGACAAACCAAAGTCGGCATATGTCACAAACCATGACCACATGGATTTTACAGTGTGTGATCAACGTTGAAAACTCATAACACGAGTCACAGATGGTCAGTGGGGGAGACCATGGGTTGAGAACACTAGCTATCAACTAGCAAGTAAAAATGTTTCCAACAAGTAGTGGCACGGTGTGGCTAGCGTACACAGTGATGAACCAAAGGATGCATATGTCACTGACTGTAACCGAAGAAGTCCACTGTGTGGTCAACATTGACAACTCATAACACGAGTCACATTTTTTCACAGGGAGAGACAGTGGTTTCGGAACCCTATGTATCAACTAGAAAGGACAGAGAACTTAAATATGTAGTGGCACGGTGTAGCCAATATGCACACCAAACAACCAACCTAGGCATATATCACTGACGATGATCAGATAACTTCAGTATGGGTGGCTAACATTGACCAACCATAACACGAGTCACAAACGGTACAGGAGGAAACAATGCTATGTGAATATCAGTTCTCACCCAGCAAGTACAACGACCTTCAGTCAGTAGTGGCACGGTGTGGCTACCATGCACAATGACCAACCAAAGTAGGCATATGTACTGCCTTTGACCAAAGAAATCCGCTAAGTGTGGTCAACGTTGACAAGGCATAATACGAGTTTCAAATGGTCAAAGGGGGAAACAATGGTTTGGGAACACCGAGTATAAAACAACAAGCACACGGAGCTTCAATACGTTGTGGCACATTGTGGATATCATGCACGATGACCAACCAAAGTAGGCATATGTCACTGACCATAACCAAATAATTGCGCTAAGTGTGGTAAACATTGACAACTCATAACACGAGTCACAAATGGTCAGGGTGGAAGATAATGATTTGTGAATACTAGTTATTGACTAGAAAGTACAAATACCTTCAATATGTAGTGGCACAGTGTGGCTACAATGCACAGTGTGGCTACAATGCACAGTGACCAACCAAATCATGCATATGTCACTGACCATGAACAAAGAATTTCACTTCATGTGGTCAACATTTACAACTCACAATACTCGTCACTGATAGTCAGAGGGGGCTAACAATGGATTGGGAACACTGGTTTCAACAAGAAAGCACAAAGACCTCTGATAGGTAATGACACGGCGTGGTAACAATGTATTGTGACAAACCAACGTAGGCATGTGTCACAAACCATGACCCAACGAATTTCATAGTGTGTGGTCAACGTTGAAAACTCATACCACGAGTCACAAATGGTCAGTGGAGGAGACCATGGGTTTGGAACAGTAGCTATCAACTAGCAAGTAGAAATGTATTCAACAAGCAGTGGCACGGTGTGGCTAGCCTGCACAGTGACCAACCAAAGGATGCATATGTCACTGACTATGACTGAAGAAGTCCACTATGTGTGGTCAACATTGACAACTCATAACACAAGTCACAAATTGTCACAGGGAGAGACTATGGTTCGGGAACCCTATGTATGAACTAGAAAGGACAAATAACTTCAATAAGCAGTGGCACGGTGTGGCTACTATGCACACCAAACAACCAAACTAGGCATATGTCACTGGCCATTATCAGATAAATTCAATATGGTTGGTCAATGTTGACCAGCCATAACACGAGTCACAAACGGACAGGGGATGAATCAATGCTATGGGAATCTCAGTTCTCAACTAGCAAGTACAACGACCTTCAGTCAGTAGTAGATAGGTGTGGCTACCATGCACTATGACCGACCAAATTATGCATATGTACTGCCTTTGACCAAAGAAAGCACAAAGACCTTCGATACGTAGTGACACGGCGTGGTAACCATGTATTGTGACAAACCAACGTAGGCATGTGTCACAAACCATGACCAAACGGATTCCACGAGTCACAAATGGTCAGTGGGGGAGACCATGGGTTGCAAACACTAGCTATCAACTAGCAAGTAGAAAGATTTTCAACAAGAAGTGGCACAGTGTGGCTAGAGTGCACAGTGACCAACCAAAGGATGCATATGTCACTGAGTAGGACTGAAGAAGTCCACTATGTGTGGTCAACATTGACAACTAATAACACGAGTCACGCATGGTCAGAGGGAGAGACAATGGTTTGGGAACCCTACGTATGAACTACCAGTCAGTAGTAGCACGGTGTGGCTACCATGCACGATGACCGACCAAAGTAGGCATATGTACTGCCTTTGACCAAAGACATCGGCTGTGTGTGGTCAACGTTGACAACTCATAATACGAGTCACAAATGGTCAAAGGGGGAAACAATGGGTTGGGAACACCGAGTATCAAATAGCAGGCACAAGGAGCTTCGCTACGTTGAGGCATAGTGTGGATACCATGCACGATGACCATCCAAAGTAGGCATATGTCACTGACCATGACCAAAGAATGGCACTAAGTGTGGCAAACCTTGACAACTCATAACACGAGTCACAAATGGTCAGGGTGGAAGATAATGATTTGTGAATACAAGTTATTGACTAGCAAGTACAAATACCTTCAGTATGTAGTTGCACATTGTGGCTACAATGCACAGTGACCCACCAATGTATGCAGATGTCACTGACCATGAACAAAGAATTTCAAGAAGAATTTCATGTGGTCAACATTTACAACTCTCAACACGGGTCACAGATAATCAGAGGGGGCTAACAATGGTTTGGGAACACTAGCTGTCAACAAGAAAGCAAAAAGACCTTCGATACGTAATGACACGGCTTGGTAACCATGTACAGTAACAAACCAAAGTAGGCATGTGTCACACACCATGACCAAACGGATTGCAGAGTATGTGGTCAACGTTGAAGACTCATACCACGAGTCACAACTGGTTATGTGGCCGATATGCTCACCAAACAACCAAACTAGGCATCGTGTTATGGTTGGTCAACGTTGACTAACCATAACACAAGTCAAAAACGGTCAGGGGAGGAAAGAATGCTATGGGAATATCAGTTCTCAACTAGCAAGTACAGTAATCTTCAGTCAGTACTAGCACGGTGTGGCTACCATGCACAATGAACGACCAAAGTAGGCATATGTACTGCCTTTGACCAAAGAAATCTGCTGTGTGCGGTCAATATTGACAGCTCATAACACGAGTCACAAATGGTCAGAGGGGGAAACAATGGTTTGGAAACACCAAGTATCAAAAAGTAAGCACAAGGACCTTCAATACGTTGAGGCACGGTGTGGATACCATGCACGATGACCAACCAAAGTAGGCATATGTCACTGACAATGACCAAATAATGGCACTAAGTGTGGTAAACCTTGACAACCCATAACACAAGTCACAAGTGGTCAGGGTGCAAGATAATGTTCTGTGAATACTAGGTATTGACTAGCAAGTACAAATACCTTCAATATGTAGTGGCACAGTATGGCTACAATGCACAGTGACCAACCAAAGTATGGATATGTCACTGACCATGAACAAAGAATTTAAATTCATGTGGTCAACATTTACAACTCACAACACGAGTCAATGATAGTCAGAGGGGGTAGCAATGGTTTGGGAACACTAGCTCTCAACAAGAAAGCACAAAGACCTTCGATGCGTAATGGCACGGTGTGGTAACAATGTATTGTGACAAACCAACGTAGGCATGTGTCACAAAACATGACCAAACGGATTTAACAGTGTGTGGTCAACGTTGAAAACTCATACCACGAATCACAAATGGTCAGTGGGGAATACCATGGGTTCAGAACACTAGCTATCAACTAGCAGGTAGAAAGATTTTCAACAAGTAGTGGCACGATGTGGCTAGCGTGCACAGTGACCAACCAAAGGATGCATATGTCACTGACTATGACTGAAGAAGTCCACTATGTGTGGTCAACATTAACAACTCAGAACCCGAGTCACAAATGGTCACGGGGAGAGAGAACGCTTTGGGAACCCAGTGTATGAACTAGAAAGGACAAATAACTTCAATACGCAGTGGCTACTATGCACACCAAACAACCAAACTAGGCATATGTCACTGACCATGATTAGATATTTTCAATATGGGTGGTCAACGTTGACCAACCATAACACGAGTTACAGACGGCCAGGGGAGGAAACAATGCAATGGGAATATCAGTTATCAACTAGCAAGTACAACGACCTTCAGTCAGTAGTAGCACGGTGTGGCTACCATGCACAATGACTGACCAAAGAAGGCATATGTACTGCCCTTGACCAAAGAAATCCCTGTGTGTGGTTAACGTTGACAGCTCATAATACGAGTCAGAGATGGTAAGAGCGGGAAACAATGGTTTGGGAACACCGAGTATCAAATAGCAAGCACAAGGAGCTTCAATACATCGTGGCACAGTGTGGATACCATACACGATGACCAACCAAAGTAGGCATATGTCAATGACCATGACCAAATAATGGCACCAAGTGTGGTAAACTTTGACAACCCATAACATGAGTCACAAATAGTCAGGGTGGAAGATAACAATGTATGAATAATAGTTATTGACTAGAAAGTACAAACACCTTCAATGTGTAGTTGCACAGTGTGGCTACAATGAAAAGTGACCAACCAAGGTATGCATATGTCACTGACCATGAACAAAGAATTTCACTTCGTGTGGTCAACATTTACAACTCACAACACGAGTCACTGATAGTCAGAGGGGGTAACAATGGTTTTGGAACACTGGCTGTCAACAAGAAAGCACAAAGACCTTCCATACAAAATGACAGGATGTGGTAACTGTGTACAGTGACAAACCAATGTAGGCATGTGTCACAAACCATGACCAAACGGGTTTCATAGTGTGTGGTCAACGTTGAAAACTCATAACACGAGTCAGAAATGGTCAGTGGGGGAGGGGGACCATGGGTTGGGAACACTAGTTATCAACTAGCAAGTAGAACGATTTTCAACAAGTAGTGGCACGGTGCGGCTAGCGTGCACAGTGACCAACCAACGGATGCACATGTCACTGACTATGACCGAAGAAGTCCAATATGTGTGGTTAACATTGACAATTTGTAACACGAGTCACAAATGGTCAGAGGGAGAGACAATGGTTTGGGAACCCTATGTATCAACTAGAGAGGACAAAGAACTTCAATACGTAGTGGCACGATGTGGCTACTATGCACACCAAACAACCAAACTAGGCATATGTCACTAACCATGACCAGATCAATTAAATATGGGTGGTCAGCGTTGACCAACCATAACAGGAGTCACAAACGGTCAGGGGAGGAAACAATGCTATGGGAGTATTAGTTCTCAAGTGGCAAGTACAACGACCTTCAGTCAGTAGTAGCACAGTGTGGCTACCATGCACAATGACCGACCAAAGTAGGCATATGTACTGCCTTTGACCAAAGAAATCTGCTGTGTGTGGTCAACGTTGACAACTCATAATACGAGTCACAAATGGTCACAGGGGGCAACAATGATTTGGGAACACCGAGTATCAAATAGCAAGCACAAGGAGCTTCAATGTGTTGTGGCACAGTGTCGATACCATAC
>SZWC01022585.1:24867-36650 GCA_023375785.1 Penium margaritaceum
GGGGGGTGTCATAATGCGGTTGCAAATCTGTCCTCCAGGTTGTCCACGGAACATCCCTCTAAGGGGGTGGGAGGGAGTATTATAGTAAAGACACCTACGCGTAGCAAAATTAACAAAAACCGACGTGGTGTCAAAGGGAGAAACGTGTTGCTATTCATTGACTAGCAAGTACAAAGAATCTAAACAAGTAGAGGAACGGTGTGGCTACCATGCACAATGACAAACCAAATTAGGCACGTGCCACTTACCATGACCAGCTAACTTTACTATGTGTGGTCAACGTTAAAAACCCATTATATGGGTCACGAATTGTCAGAGGGGGAAACAATGGTCTGGTCATACTAGATAACAACTAGCAAGTACACCGACCTTCAGTCAGTAGTAGCACGGTGTGGCTACCATGCACAATGACCGACCAAAGCAGGCATGTGCACTGCCTTTGACCAAAGAAATCCGCTTTGTGTGGTCAACGTTGACAACTCATAAAACGAGTCACAAATGGTCAGACGGGGAAACAATGATTTGGGAACACCAAATATAAACTAGCAAGCACAAGGAGCTGCAATACCTTTTGGCGTGGTGTGGATACCATGCACGATGACCAACCAAAGTTGGCATATGTCACTGACCATGACCAAATAATGTCACCATGTGTGGTACACTTTGACAACTCATAACACGAGTCACAAATGGTCAGAGTGGAAGATAAAGGTTTATCAATACTAGTTTTTGACTAGAAAGTACAAATACATTCAATATGTAGTGGCACACTGTGGCTACAATGCACATTGACCAACCAAAGTATGCATACGTCACTGACCAGGAACAAAGAATTCCACTTCATGTGGTCAATGTTGACAACTCACAACACAAGTCATAGATATTCAAAGGGGGTAACAATGGTTTGGAAACACTATCTATCACTAATAAAGCACAAAGACCTCCGATACGTAGTGACGCCACGTGGTAACCATGAACAATGACAAACCAAAGTAGGCATATGTCACTAACCATGACCAAACGGATTTCAGAGTGTGTGGTCGATGTTGAAAACGTAAAACACGAGTCACAAATGGTTAGGGGGGAAACAATGGGTTGGGAACACTAGTTATCAACTAGCAAGTACAAAGATTTTCAACAAGTAGTGGCACGGTGTGGCTAGCCTGCACAGTGACCAACCAAAGGATGCATATGTCACTGAATATAGCCAAATAAGTCTACTATGTGAGGTCAACATTGACAGCTCATAACACGAGTCACAAATGGTCTGAGGAGGAACCAATGGTCTGGGAACATCAGGTATCAACTAGCAAGCACAAGGACATTCAACAAGCTGTGGCACGGTGTGGATACCATGCAGGATGACCAACCAAAATAAGCATATGTACTGCTTTTGACCAAGGAAATCCGCTGTGTGTGGTCAACGTTGACAACTCGTAATATGAGTCACAAATGGTCAGAGGGGGAAACAATTGTGAGGGAACACTGAGTATCAAATAGGAAGCACAAGGAGCTTTAATACGTTGTGGCTCACTGTGCATACCATGCACGATGACCAACCAAAGTATGCATATGTCACTGACCATGAGTTAATAATGGCACTAACTGTGGTAAACCTTGACAACTCATAACACGAGTCACAAACGGTGAGGGTAAAGTATGATGGTTTGTGAGTACTAGTTATCGACTAGCAAGTACATATACCTTCAATATGTTGTGGCACGGTGTGGCTACAATGTAGAGTGACCAACCAAAGTATGCATATGTCACTGACCATGAACAATTAATTTCGCTTCATGTGGTCAACATTTACAACTCACAACACGGGTCACAAATAGTCAAAGGGGGCGGACAATGGTTTGGGAACACTAGCTGTGACGAAGAAAGCACAAAGACCTTCAATACGTAATAAAATGGCGTGATAACCATGTATAGTAACAAACCAAAGTAGGCCTGTGTCACAAACCATGACCAAACGGATTTCACACTGTGTGGTCAACGTTGAAAACTCATAACACGAGTCACAACTGGTCAGTGGGGGAAACAATGGGTTGGAAACACTAGTTGTCAACTAGCAAGTAGAAAAGTTTTCAACAAGTAGTGGCACGGTGTGGCTAGCGTGCACAGTGAGCAACCAAAGGATGCATATGTCACTGACTATGACCGAAGAAGTCCACTGTGTGTGGTCAACACTGACAACTCATAACACGATTCACACATGGTCAGATGGAGAGACAATGGTTTGGGAACCCTATGTATCAACTAGAAAGGACAAGGAACTTTAATACGTACTTGCACGGTGTGGCTACTATGCACACCAAACAACCAAACTAAGCATATGTCACTTACCATGACCAGATAATTCAATATGGGTGGTCAATGTTCACCAACCATAACACCAGTCACAAACGGTCAGGAGAGGAAACAATGCTATGGGAATATCAGTTCTCAACTAGCAAGTACAACGACCTTCAGTCAGTAGTAGCACGGTGTGGCTACCACGCAGAATGACCGACCAAAGTAGGCATATGTGTTGCCTTTGACCGAAGAATTACGCTGTGTGTGGTCAACATTGATAACTCATAATACGAGTCGCAAATGGTCACAGGGGGAAACAATAGTTTGGGAACACCAAATATCAAATAGCAAGCACAAGGAGCTTCAATACCTTGTGGCACAGAGTGGACACCATGCACGATGACCAACCAAAGAAGGCATATGTCACTGACCATGACCAAATAATGGCACTAAGTGTGTTTAACCTTGACAACTCTGAACACAAGCCACAAATGGTTAGGGTGGAAGATAATGATTTGTGAATACTAGTTATTGACTAGAAAGTACAAATAACTTCAATATGTAGTGGCACAGTGTGGCTACAATGCACTGTGACCAACCAAAGTATGCATATGTTACTGACCATGAACAAAGAATTTCACTTCATGTGGTCAACATTTACAACTCACAATACGGGTCACAGATATTCAGAGGGGGCTAACAATGGCTTGGGAACACTAGCTGTCAACAAAAAAGCACAAAGACATTCGATACGTAATAACACATCGTGGTAACCATGTACAGTGACAAACCAAAGTAGGCATGTGTCACAACCCATGCCCAAACGGATTTCACAATGTGTGGTCAACGTTGCATTTATGGTCAATCGTCGTGAAAGTACACACTCTTCCATTAGTGTACATTGCTCTGAACACAACAAAGCACCTTCCATGTGCATTCACACCGCCATGGTCACACGAATACACTGGTACAAATATGTACACATCACGCTCCTACCGCGCACCCAAAACTTGAAGAAAGTTTCCAGGAAGAAGACGAGTACCTTCGTGACTCTCTTGACATTTCCTTGAACACATCTTACCTTCTTGGATGCTTCACATAACATACATGGCAGATGCAAACTACATTGTATGCACTCTTTACGCTGTGTACACTGCACCCAAGACAAAAAGACACCTTCCATGTACATTTGCACCAAAATGCATACCCTAATACACTACTACACCTGTGGACACACCATGCACTTCCTCTGTTTCCAAAATGTGAACAAACCTTCCAAGAAATGCATAAGTAACTTCCTTACTCCTTTCACATCCTTCCGGACACATGTTGCTTTCTTAGAACCTTCATCCAAACTACTTGGCATGTGCAAATGAAGAAGTACGGACCCTCTATTTTGTACACACTGGTCCAAACAGAACAACGCACATTGCACGTACATTCTTCCTACCGCACCTACGCTAAAGCAATATCATAACAGTGTACGCATCCCGCATTTACTGCTTACCCAAAACAAGAACAAACCTTCCAGGAAATGCATATGCATATTCCCCACCCCCGCCTCCCACCCTCCACTTCCCCTTCCCGTGCGGACTAATGTAATGGGAGAGTGTATTGTACAGTGTATTCAATGAGTCCTCAACTCGGAAACTTCTGTACACCATCATTCCAACATGTTGTGTAGCTGGGGACTATTCTCTATTCTTAGTACATCTGGTCCCCCCCCCCTTCTCCAGACTAATGTATTGGAAGAGTGTATTGTATAGCGTATTGAACGAGACACCAACTACAAAACTAGTGTACATCGTCATTCTAACATGCACTTCTACTGGGTACATCTGATGTGCCCACCCTTCCCCTCCCCCCCCCCCTCGGGACTTGTGTGTATTGGACGAGTGTATTGTTCAGTGTATTGGACCGACGACCAAAAAGACAATTTGTGTACACCCTCCCACCGCCCTTCCACCAATACTCTTTACAATACACTCGCCCAATACACAGTCCACCCCCTCCCCCTCCCCTTGTCTTCGTCCCAATGTACACATGACAGCCTTAGATGTCATGTACACTAGTTTTGTAATACAACATGCATCCAATACTCTCTACAATACATCCACCCAATACAGAGTCCAACCCTCTCCTCCCCCCCCCCCTCCGCGTGATCCCAATGCACACATGCCAGTATTAGATGTGATGTAACACTAGTCTTGTAATACAACATGCATCTAATACACTCTACAATGCACTCACCCAATACATAGTCACCCCCCCCCCCCTTCGCCCTCCTCGTCATCCTAATGCACACATGGCAGCATTAGATGTGATGTACACTAGTCGTTTAATACCACATGCATCCAATACACTCTACAATCCACTCACCTAATGCACAGTCCCCCAACCCCCCCCCTCCCCTTGTCCTCATCCCAATGTACACATGACAGTATTAGATATGATGTACACTAGTCCTGTAATACAACATGCATCCAATACTCTCTACAATACATCCACCCAATACAGAGTCCAACCCTCTCCTCCCCCCCCCCCTCCGCGTGATCCCAATGCACACATGCCAGTATTAGATGTGATGTAACACTAGTCTTGTAATACAACATGCATCTAATACACTCTACAATGCACTCACCCAATACATAGTCACCCCCCCCCCCCTTCGCCCTCCTCGTCATCCTAATGCACACATGGCAGCATTAGATGTGATGTACACTAGTCGTTTAATACCACATGCATCCAATACACTCTACAATCCACTCACCTAATGCACAGTCCCCCAACCCCCCCCCTCCCCTTGTCCTCATCCCAATGTACACATGACAGTATTAGATATGATGTACACTAGTCCTGTAATACAACATGCATCCAATACTCTCTACAATACATCCACCCAATACAGAGTCCAACCCTCTCCTCCCCCCCCCCCTCCGCGTGATCCCAATGCACACATGCCAGTATTAGATGTGATGTAACACTAGTCTTGTAATACAACATGCATCTAATACACTCTACAATGCACTCACCCAATACATAGTCACCCCCCCCCCCCTTCGCCCTCCTCGTCATCCTAATGCACACATGGCAGCATTAGATGTGATGTACACTAGTCGTTTAATACCACATGCATCCAATACACTCTACAATCCACTCACCTAATGCACAGTCCCCCAACCCCCCCCCTCCCCTTGTCCTCATCCCAATGTACACATGACAGTATTAGATATGATGTACACTAGTCCTGTAATACAACATGCATCCAATACTCTCTACAATACATCCACCCAATACAGAGTCCAACCCTCTCCTCCCCCCCCCCCTCCGCGTGATCCCAATGCACACATGCCAGTATTAGATGTGATGTAACACTAGTCTTGTAATACAACATGCATCTAATACACTCTACAATGCACTCACCCAATACATAGTCACCCCCCCCCCCCTTCGCCCTCCTCGTCATCCTAATGCACACATGGCAGCATTAGATGTGATGTACACTAGTCGTTTAATACCACATGCATCCAATACACTCTACAATCCACTCACCTAATGCACAGTCCCCCAACCCCCCCCCTCCCCTTGTCCTCATCCCAATGTACACATGACAGTATTAGATATGATGTACACTAGTCCTGTAATACAACATGCATCCAATACTCTCTACAATACATCCACCCAATACAGAGTCCAACCCTCTCCTCCCCCCCCCCCTCCGCGTGATCCCAATGCACACATGCCAGTATTAGATGTGATGTAACACTAGTCTTGTAATACAACATGCATCTAATACACTCTACAATGCACTCACCCAATACATAGTCACCCCCCCCCCCCTTCGCCCTCCTCGTCATCCTAATGCACACATGGCAGCATTAGATGTGATGTACACTAGTCGTTTAATACCACATGCATCCAATACACTCTACAATCCACTCACCTAATGCACAGTCCCCCAACCCCCCCCCTCCCCTTGTCCTCATCCCAATGTACACATGACAGTATTAGATATGATGTACACTAGTCCTGTAATACAACATGCATCCAATACTCTCTACAATACATCCACCCAATACAGAGTCCAACCCTCTCCTCCCCCCCCCCCTCCGCGTGATCCCAATGCACACATGCCAGTATTAGATGTGATGTAACACTAGTCTTGTAATACAACATGCATCTAATACACTCTACAATGCACTCACCCAATACATAGTCACCCCCCCCCCCCTTCGCCCTCCTCGTCATCCTAATGCACACATGGCAGCATTAGATGTGATGTACACTAGTCGTTTAATACCACATGCATCCAATACACTCTACAATCCACTCACCTAATGCACAGTCCCCCAACCCCCCCCCTCCCCTTGTCCTCATCCCAATGTACACATGACAGTATTAGATATGATGTACACTAGTCCTGTAATACAACATGCATCCAATACTCTCTACAATACATCCACCCAATACAGAGTCCAACCCTCTCCTCCCCCCCCCCCTCCGCGTGATCCCAATGCACACATGCCAGTATTAGATGTGATGTAACACTAGTCTTGTAATACAACATGCATCTAATACACTCTACAATGCACTCACCCAATACATAGTCACCCCCCCCCCCCTTCGCCCTCCTCGTCATCCTAATGCACACATGGCAGCATTAGATGTGATGTACACTAGTCGTTTAATACCACATGCATCCAATACACTCTACAATCCACTCACCTAATGCACAGTCCCCCAACCCCCCCCCTCCCCTTGTCCTCATCCCAATGTACACATGACAGTATTAGATATGATGTACACTAGTCCTGTAATACAACATGCATCCAATACTCTCTACAATACATCCACCCAATACAGAGTCCAACCCTCTCCTCCCCCCCCCCCTCCGCGTGATCCCAATGCACACATGCCAGTATTAGATGTGATGTAACACTAGTCTTGTAATACAACATGCATCTAATACACTCTACAATGCACTCACCCAATACATAGTCACCCCCCCCCCCCTTCGCCCTCCTCGTCATCCTAATGCACACATGGCAGCATTAGATGTGATGTACACTAGTCGTTTAATACCACATGCATCCAATACACTCTACAATCCACTCACCTAATGCACAGTCCCCCAACCCCCCCCCTCCCCTTGTCCTCATCCCAATGTACACATGACAGTATTAGATATGATGTACACTAGTCCTGTAATACAACATGCATCCAATACTCTCTACAATACATCCACCCAATACAGAGTCCAACCCTCTCCTCCCCCCCCCCCTCCGCGTGATCCCAATGCACACATGCCAGTATTAGATGTGATGTAACACTAGTCTTGTAATACAACATGCATCTAATACACTCTACAATGCACTCACCCAATACATAGTCACCCCCCCCCCCCTTCGCCCTCCTCGTCATCCTAATGCACACATGGCAGCATTAGATGTGATGTACACTAGTCGTTTAATACCACATGCATCCAATACACTCTACAATCCACTCACCTAATGCACAGTCCCCCAACCCCCCCCCTCCCCTTGTCCTCATCCCAATGTACACATGACAGTATTAGATATGATGTACACTAGTCCTGTAATACAACATGCATCCAATACTCTCTACAATACATCCACCCAATACAGAGTCCAACCCTCTCCTCCCCCCCCCCCTCCGCGTGATCCCAATGCACACATGCCAGTATTAGATGTGATGTAACACTAGTCTTGTAATACAACATGCATCTAATACACTCTACAATGCACTCACCCAATACATAGTCACCCCCCCCCCCCCTTCCCCCTCCTCGTCATCCCAATGCACACATGACAGCATTAGATGTGATGTACACTAGTCTTGTAATACAACATGCATCCAAGACGGACGCTTGGACTATTGTGCATTATTGTACAGTTGGACTACTGTGTATTATTGTACACTGAAATGTAGTGTACATTCGATAAAGTAGATGTTATTTTCACATCATCCCCAATCCATCAGTGTACATAAGCAAGTTCAATGCCAATGTTACACGTTCAGAAACATTTCAGTGAACATATACTCTCTACACATGTTGGACAAGAATTCACAATAGTCCAAGTGTTCACGACTGATAAGCCCAGGTGTACACCTTCATTGTAAACCATTCGCTAAGTCCACTTGTGTACACAGACAACTTGAATAAACTAGTGATACATACACTCAACACGTTGTGTACATGGAAAACAACATGAACATAGCAACTTCACAGTACATTCCATCCTCTAAAGTACAATGCAATTTGTAATACATTACTCAGGTAGTGTATTAAACAAGCATGAATAACCATAACTCCAATGTTGAAAACTCATAACACGACTCACAAATGGTCAGTGGGGGAAACTATGGGTTGGGAACACTAGTTATCAACTAGCAAGTTGAATTATTTTCAACAAGTAGTGGCATGGTGTGGCTAGCGTGCACAGTGACCAACCAAAGGATGCATATGTCACTGACTATGAACGAAGAAGTCCAATGTGTGTGGTCAACATTGACAACTCATAACATGCGTCGCAAATAGTCAGAGGGAGAGACAATGGTTTGGGAACCCAATGTTTTGACTAGAAGGACAAAGAACTTCAATACATAGTGGCACGGTGTGGCTAATATGCACACCAAACAACAAAACTAGGCATATGTCACTGACCATGACCATGGAATTTTGATATGGGTGGTCAACGTTGACCAACCAAAACACGAGACAAAAACAGTCAGGGGAGGAAACAATGCTATGGGAATGTCTGTTCTCAACGAGAAAGTACAACGACCTTCAGTCAGTAGTAGCACGGCGTGGCAACCATGCACAATAACCGACCAAAGTAAGCATGTGTACTGCCTTTGAGCAAATAAACCCACCGTGTGTGGTCAACATTGACAACTCATAATACGAGTCATAAATGGTCAGAGGGGAAAACAATGGTTTGGAAACACCAAGTATCAAATAGCAAGTAGAAGGAGCTTCAATACGTTGTGGCACGGTGTGGATACCATGCACGATGACCAACAAAAGTAGGCATATGTCACTGACCATGACCAAATAATGGCACTAAGTGAAGTAAACCTTGGCAACTCATAACACGAGTCACAAATGGTCAGGGTGGAAGACAATGATTTGTGAATACTAGTTATTGACTAGCAAGTACAAATACCTTGAATACGTAGTGGCATAGTGTGGCTACAATGCACTGTGACCAACCAAAGTATGCATATGTGACTGACCATGAACAAATAATTTCACTTCATGTGGTCAACATTTACAACTCGCAATACGGATCACAGATAGTCAGAGGGGGCTAAAAATGGTCTGGGAACACTGGCTGTCGACAAGAAAGCACAAAGACCTTCGATATGTAATGACACGGCGTGGTAACCATGTACAGTAACAGACCAGAGTAGGCATGTGTCACAAACCACGAGCAAACGGATTTCACAGTGTGTGGCCAACGTTGAACACTCATAACACAAGTCACAACTGGTCAGTGGGGGAAACCATGGGTTGGGACCAATAGTTATCAACTAGCAAGTAGAAATAATTTCAACAAGTAGTTGCACGATGTGGCTAGCTTGCACAGTGACCAACCAAAGGATGCATATGTCACTGACTTTGACCGAAGAAGTCCATTATGTGTAGTCAACATTGACAACTCATACCACGAGTCACAACTGGTCAGAGGGAGAGACAATGGTTTGGGAACCCTATGTATTGACTAGACAAGGAACTTCAATTTGTAGTGGCACGGTGTGGCTAAGACGCACACCAAACAACCAAACTAGGCATATGTCACTGACCATGACGAGAGAATTTCAATATGGGTGGTCAACGTTGACCAACCATAACAAGAGACAAAAACGGTCGGGGGAGGAAACAATGCTATGGGAATATCATTTCTCAACTAGCAAGTACAACGACCTTCAGTCAGTAGTAGCACGGCGTGGCTACAATGCACAATGAACGACCAAAGTAGGCATATGTGCTGCGTTTGAACAAAGAAATCTGCTGTGTGTGGTCAACATTGACAACTCATAACACGAGTCACAAATAGTCCGTGGGGGAAACAATGGTTTGGGAACACAAAGTATCAAAAAGCAAGCACAAGGAGCTCCAATGCGTTGTGGCACGGTGTGGATACCATGCACAATGACCAACCAAAGTAGGCATATGTCACTGACCATGACCAAATCATGGCATTATGTGTGGTAAACCTTGACAACTCATAACACGAGTCACAAATGGTCAGGGTGGAAGATAATGTTTTTTGAATACTAGTTTTTGGCTAGCAAGTACAAATACCTTCAATATGTAGTGGCATAGTGTGGCTACAATGCACTGTGACCAACCAAAGTATGCATATGTCACTGACCATGAACAAAGAATTTCACTTCATGTGGTCAGCGTTGACAACTCACAACACGAGTCACTAAGAGTCAGAGGGGGTAACAATGGATTGGGAACAGTAGCTATCAACTAGAAAGCACAAAGACCTTCAATACGTAGTGACACGGCATGGTAACCACGTATAGTGACAAACCAAACTAGGCATATGTCACTAACCATGACCAAAGAATTTCAGTAAGGGCGGTCAATGTTTGCAACCCATATCATGAGTCACAAATGGTCAGAGGGGGAAACATGGTTTCAAAACACCGTGTATCGTCTAGCAAGTACAAACATTTTTTGTATGTATTTGCATGGTGTGGCTACCGTGCACAACGACCTACCCAAATAGGTATAAATCACTGCTCATGACCAAAGACGTTTAGTGTGTGTGGTCAACGTTCACAACTCATAATACAAGAAAAAAAAGGGTAGAGGGAGAAACAATGGGTTGGGAATACTCGGTATGGACTAGCAAGTACAAACGACCTTTGATAAGTGGTGGCACGGTGTAGCTACCATGCACAATAACCAACCAAAGTATGCTTGTGTCACTGCGTATAATTAAATGAGCTTCACTGTGTGTAGTCAACCTTCCTTCTTACGGCTGGTCAATCGGAGCAATGGTTGAGATGTTATTCAAGCTCAAAATTGCAAAACTTGAAATTCCGTCTGCGTCAATCGTTTTATGATTAAACAAACTTTGTTATCATTCGTACTTTTGAAAACTACCCTCTAATCTTACACCCCCTTATTTTATGCCCTTTACCCATATCAACCCTTATAATGTCATTTTGATATCATGTGAACACCATGTGTACTGGCTTAGTGTTTATAGAGCTATATTATGGAGAGGTAGGTCCTGGGTTTGAATCCTCATACACGCAACAAAGAATAGGCTCGCGACCTGGGGGGGGACGGCCGTGTTGTGATACATCAGCTCTACCTTCGAGCCTAAGCCATGGGGGGGGGTAGGGGGGTTTCATAATGCGGTCGCAAATCTGTCCTCCAGGTCGTCCACGGAACATCCCTCTAAGGGGGTGGGAGAGAGTATTCCAGTGAAGACACCTAC